>PVKS010031765.1:0-22927 GCA_004027875.1 Aplodontia rufa
AAAAAAAAAAAAAAAAAAAAAAAAAAAAGAACCTACTCGGGTCAAGTCTCTGAGATCTCCCAGTTTTAATTCATAAGAGATGATGAGGGACTGGGGGATTTAACATAAAACCACAGAGGATGAGGGACCAAAAAGGGAAAGAAACTGTTAAAGAGTGAAAAAGGAAAAACAAAACAAAACACATTAACCTACCCACCAGGTGCAACAGGTTGTATTAATCGCGTGAGGGAGATCACGGTAGGCCACACCAAAAATACACTTCTGTTGTATATTTTGAGATGACTTTTCGGAGGATCTGAAGACCCAGGAGAGCTCTGAAAAGCTGTCTTTCTGTGGGGGACATTTGCTGTCTGCAGCAGAAGTAAATAGCAGAGTAAAGAGGCCTTCTCTGAAGACCCCAGCTGCCGGAAAAAGATTTTTCACAGGAAGAGAGTATGGATCTGACACCTGGCCCAGGCAGTCTGAGAAGCCCCTGTGGTCCTCAGGGGACTGCTTCCTGGAGACTCTGCCTAAACAGACCCACCTTCCTTCAGGAGCATGCTCTTCCCCTCACCCTTCCATAACCTGGGCTGTCAACACCTCCCAAAGCCTCAAGCTCCTATTTCTTTCTCTACCGTAAAATGCTATTTAAACTTTCACTGTATGACCTGTTCTTTGAGCCTTGTAATTGGTGTGTGGCCTCCATGTTTCTGCACGTTAATAAATACGTGTGCTTTTCTTCCTCTTAAGTCTGTCCGTTATCCGTTTGTCTCACAGTCTAAAACTACTGAAGCTTCAGAGGGAAAAAAGAAAATTCACATTTTTCTATTTTCTGCATTTTTAGGAGGTCTGACAGCTCAGAGCCTTGCAGACTGAGGAGAGATTGCCCCTCCCAGGGTTAGTTAATCCTTAGAGTCAGCGCGCAGCTCTGGGGAACTCTCCTTTCACATGCAAACTAACCAAGCCCCAGTCTACTTTCCCAGCCCCCTTTTATCTAACCCAATTCGCACACATATCAAGTCACATTTGCCATTCCCAAAGGACCTCAGGGCCAGGTTCTGGACAACTAAAGATCATACCTGTAGCCCAGGACCCATGGACATTATTCAAACTAACCAATCCTAAACCTAATAAACTGAGGCTTAGCACTCCTCATCCATTCATTCCCTAGAAAACAAAATAAAGGCCCAGGGCCTTACTGCCCCTTGCTCCTTCTGCCTGCTGGTTGTTGGTGCTTCCCAGTTGACCCTGTTTGGCAAAGCAGACTTCTTATCTTGGTGACTATGAGTAATAAACTTCCTTCAATGGCATTGTCCTCTCTGTTTCCTCACTCCATCAATTACCATCTCACAGGACAATCAAGACATGTCCATTTCACTTTTGTCCTGAAGGAACAATCCAGCCATGACTGAAACCAGATCAAGTGTTAGAAATGATGTCCTTCATTTGGTTGGGGATGACAACAGTACCCTCGTGGCATTGGCTGAAATGTTCTCAGATGGTAGAGTTATGCAATGAAGGGCTTGTACAATGATGTATAGGAAACTCTATTATAAAATGACAGCCTCCTAAGGGAAGGGTCGGTGCCTCACTTGTTCTTGCTACATTTTTGTCATCTAGAAAAATGCACAGCCTATGGTGCAGACTCAGCAGACGGGTTTTGTTCATTTGTTTTTAGTATTAGGGATGGAACCCAGGGGTGCTCTACCACTGAGCTACTTCCCCAACCCTTTTTTTGTTTTTTAGTCTTTTTTATTCATTTTTTATTCATTAAAAATAGTGTTACAATTAGGAGGGAATTATTGTCATACAATCAAGAACAAATGTATAATGACAGAGCAATCCAAGGCTGATGCCATTCCATGGTTTCTCCCCTTGGGTTGCCCATGATTCCATGTTTCCCGCTACTTAACCCACCGTATTAATTGAATTTCTCATAGAAGCCGAAGGTTCCCCACTAAGTTGATTCCCCCATACTCCCTCCCTCCAGTCTCCTTGAGCTATTCTTTTATTTAATTTATTTTTTATTAAGAAATTGAACTATTGTACAATCATAAATGCATATAAAGTAACAATATGATATGCATATATTCTTTTTAACGAAAAAATATAATATATATACAGATTCTGAAAATTAGATTTACCCCCAAGAGCCCCCCCAACTACCCACCCTTATCCCTCCCCTCCCCTCCCCTTCCCAAAACATCTCTAAAAATGTATTAAGTTGTATGACATAACACCTTATCCAGATTTAAAACGTGAAACTAGACCTTCTTTCTCAATGGCCAGGGTCTAGCTCCAGCCTCCACAGATGAGTGAAGACATTTGATCCTTGGTTCTCTGGGTTATGCTGATTTCACTAAACATAATTTCTTCCATAGCCATCCATTTACCTTCAAAGGCTGCAATATCATTGTTTCTAATTGCTGAGTAAAATTCCATGGTATATATGTACCACAGTTTTTGGATCCATTCATCTAGTGAGGGACGTCTGTGTTGTTTCCATAATTTAGCTATTATAATTTGAGCCGCTATGAACATAGATATTGCTGTGTTGCTGTAATGTGCTGATTCTAAATCCCCTGGAAAAATACCCAGGAGAGGAATAGCAGGATCATATGGTGGATTCATCCCTAGTTTTTTTAAGAATTCTCCACACTGCTTTCCAGAGGGGCTGTACCAGTCTGCAGTTCCACCAACAGTGTGCTAGTGTACCTATCTCTCCACAACCCCTCCAGCATCTATTATTATTTATTTCTTCATTTTTGCCAACCTGACTGGTGTGAGGTGATATCTTAATGTAGTTTTCATTTGCATTTCTCTGATTACTAGTGATTTAGAGCACTTTCTCATGTATTAATTGGCTTGATCAATTTCATTTTGATAGATGGAACTACAGAACATTATATTTAGTGAAATAAAGCAAACTAAAAAGGTTAAAGGACCCTATGTTTTCTCTCATATGTGGAAGCTAGAGAGGAAAAAGGAAAACAAAGGTTGGAGTGGATCTCCTAAAAATCAAAGGGAAATCAGAGGAAAGGGACCAAGGAGTAGGAGGTAGGGGACAGGGGTGCTGGGGAGTGATACTGGCCAAATTATATAGTTATATTGTGTGCATCTATGAGTATGTAACAATAAATCCCATCAATGTGTACAACTATAATGCATCAATAAAAATGTGGGAAAAAAGAAAAAAATTTCATTTTGTGAAATTTCTCGATAGGTTGGCCTTGAACTTGCAATCCTCCTGCCTCAGTTGCCTGAATAGCTGAGATTACACACCTAGTTCTCAGAACCTGCTTTCTGAATGAACACACACAATTGTGAACATCTGCTGCCCCTGCTGAAGGAATGAAGGGTGAATGCCTCTCCTGTTCCGGCCTGCAGCCCTAACTAATTGAACTGCTTCTCACTCAAGCCTCACCTCCCCCTCAGATCCTGCAATCAAATCAAATCACACGCTCAAATCACAATTCAGTCATGCTCTCCTTCATATCCACAATTGTAAACCTGTAATGCTGTCCACACGAAGGCACCATGTTCTCCCTTATTCCACTGTCTCTACCTGGAAAACCATCTCCCAGAAAATGCATCATGATCCCTCTCTGGACAGCACTCATGATAATCTGACAAGAATTTTATTCAGCAAATTCCTGGTTTTGTACAATTATATATGCAAAAGTTGGAGTGTCCCATCCTGAGCTGTAAATGCTAAGACTGCAGCCCTCTTTATTCCATCTTTCATTCTCCATGCCTCACAATGCTGGGACATAAAGCTTGCTACACCATGAACAGTGAATACAACCAACCAACAAATTCCCTTCAGGGTCCTAAGATGACCAGTATTTGAATGGCTCACAGAACTAGGGTGTTGGAGCTGGAAGGGATGTGGAAACCCTTCTGCTGTTCTCCTTACTTTCATACGCAGGGAAACTGAGGCATAAGAAGTAATGATGATGAGGCTGAGTACTTAGGCTAGCCTTTGAATTGAAGCCAATGAAAGGCTCCAGGAGGACAAAGGCCAGAAGGGCCCTGGAAGGATGAAGGTGAACACACTCCTGAATGAACCTGGAGCCTACAGGGAGAGACAGCTCTGGCTCTCAGCCCAATTTCCATGAGTCCCTTTTAGAAATATCCAGGGAAAACACAAAATAAGTGTAAAACAGTAACCTTACTAACACAGGCCATAAAAATGTCATCTATTAGCAACTAAAGGTTGAACAAAGTGGCCAGATTTGCATCATAAAGCCATGTGTGTCTGTTTCCTCCTCTTTCTTCAAGAGGCCCAAGGCCCAGTCAGCCTGCAAGAGAATTCCTCAACTCAGAACAGCTGTCCAATTCTCTCTTAAAGCAAATTATACAAATCTAATGATCCTAACTTAAACACTCATTATTTTTGTTCAAATGGTTCCTTGTGGATTAGAAAGTCTCCTGGTGTGTCTCTGTATGGGGATAGCACTGACATCCAGAGGCTATCAGCAGACTCAACAGACTCCTCAGCATTACTCACACCTAGGGACGGCCTTGAACCCAGTCCAGGGATAGCAAATGTTTCACAGGATTGTCCAACCTTCCTATCCTGGCCAACCAACACTTGCATGAATTGCCATGTCCATCAGTGCACCCAACTGCACCATCTCAAGTCTGTACCCATCCTCTGACCTGTGCCAGGCAAGTGTCACGTGGGGCTGAGAACTTATAACATGATATGCTCTTATGAGTGCAGGCAAGAGGTAGGGGAGGTCCCTGGAAGAGGCCTGGGAGTTATGACCTAGACTAAGAAACTCTGTTCTCATCCACATGAGAACTGGGATGAGGATGAGCCTTAGGTTGCCCAGCTGATAAGAGGCCACACTAAAATAGGTTTATCTCTGCAGATGGCACACAGTGAATCACCATCTGTCCCGTGCCTCTGAGAAGCAGCTGAAGGGACTGTGCACCTAGTCCAGCCAGTTCATGTTTCTGTTAAGAAAACTGACATCCAGAGAAGGGACCCTGTCCCTCCACAGGAGGACATGAAGTAAGACTAAGAGCCACGTGTTATGGTTTACATATGAGGTGTCTCAAAAAGTTCATGTGAGACATTAAAGAAAGCTGAAAGGTAAAATGATTGGGTTAAGAAACCCTTAATCAATGTGTTGATCCACTTGACTGAATTAACTGAGGGTAACCTTAGGTCGGTAGCATGTGCCTAGAGGAGGTAGGTCACTGGGGGCATGACTTGGAGGTATATATTTCGTCCCTGGTGAACAGAGCTCTTTCTGCTTCCTGATTTCCATATTTCCATGTCCTGAGCAGTTTTCTTCCTCCACACCCTTCCACTATGATGTTCTGCCTCACCCTGGGCCCAGAGCAATGGAGTTAACATCTAAAGACTGAAACCTCTGGCACTGTGAGGAGCAGCAAACAAACCTTTCCTCCTCTAAAACTGTTCTTCTCAAGCTTTTTTTTTTTTTAACCATAATTGTGTAAAAGCTGACAAAAACACCAAGACAAGTGTTTCTCCATCATTTCAAAAGAGTATGACCAGTTTTGCAAATATACATGTGTATAAAAACCATGCAAATCTAAGAAGTTTCCAATAAATGGGGGAAAGATTAAAAATACTGTTCATATCTGTGACCATCAACCATGGCTAAGGAGGTAAATAAACCATCAGCTACTATTAAGATTAAGGCAAATATACGCTCTATTTAACTTCCTGCAGGGAGCTTCATGAAGAGAAAGTGTTTGGCCTGCAGCTGTGTGTGATTTTCCAAGCCTACCCTTCACAGGGGCCACCCTGCATCTCGGTGGAAGGTGAGAAAGCCCATGAGCGCCTCTAAAAATGACTCCTGCAGATTAGAGCAAATTATACACCTGAAAATAAACAGCACCATCAGGCCACTAAGAAGAAAAGGAAAACAACTGAGAGAGAAAAAGGAGACCTGAACGGGGTCATTCCAATTTTGAGATTCCTAGCAGTTACCTCAACAAGAGGAAAAAAGTGATCCAATTTAAACTTTTAAAGATGAAAGCCATAGTATGTAAAAGGGAAACTACAGTGGATAGGAGAGACAGGCTATTCACTGCAGAAGAAAATAGATACTGTTCAAAATGAAATAGAAAAGGAATCCAAAATTGTTTTTTTAGAAGATCATCAAGGAGCTACACGACTACCTTAAGTGAACCTAGCACAGGTGGCACTGGTATCTCCGAGGGAAGAGGGGGAAGCAACAGGAAAAGTGTTTGAAAACCATGACAGTTTTGTTTTGCTTTGCTTTTCCAAATTTGATGTGACTCTAAACCTGTAGATGCAAGAAGTTCAATATACCACAAGCACAGGTAACAGGAGGAAAGCTACACCAAGGCACATCAAAACCAAATTTATTAGAACCAGTGATGAAGAGGAACTCTTAAAAGCAGATGGAGAAAAGGGACCAATTTCATAAAAAGGAACAAGAACTGACCGCAGACAGCTCACAGGAGAAGCCTGTAAGACAACACAACAACATCTTGGTGCTGCCATCAACCTAGAGTACTATACCAGTTGAAATAAATCCCAAAAAAATGACTTTCAGAAGTACAAAAACTGAAAGAATTTGTGCCCGGCTGCCTAGCAAGGTAACACAGGTTAAAGGAAATTCCCTAGGCAGAAAAATACAACAAAGAAATATTGACCACGTGAAAGAAGAGCCAAGGAAACGGTAACAGATAAGACTTCTCTTCCAAAGAGAACTGGCTGTATAAATATAAATATTAAGGAAGTCAAATGTGATTTCATAACACACACAAAAGTTAAATGCACGGCAACAATTTCATAAAGGCCAAGAGGCGGAGAAACAAGTATATGCTTCTCATACGGCAAATAAGCTTCTTGAACAGTAAATAAAAATTCACAGGGCAATGGACTGGTTTCAGTTAAAATACCTACTATAAACCCTGCAGCAATGATGAAAATAACTAAAACAATGCTTTCTACTAATAAGCCAACAAAGGCAGTAAGGTAGAACCATAAAATAAATACATTCAATAAGTTTACAAAAAGGCAGAAAATGAAAGAAAAAAAAGGAATAAAGAACAGATGGGACAAACCAAAAGTAAATAGCAAGGTGTCAGCCTTTGACCTAATATGTTAATAATGCAGAGTCTGAACACCCCAACTGAAAGCAGAGATTGTGACTCTGGGTAAAAATATAAAAACCCAAATAGAAACAAACTTCAGATAAAAAGATACAGAAAGACTAAAAACAAAAGAATGGAAAAAGACATACTTTTTGACAACAATAAAAAGAAAAGTTGTAGCCTGGCACAGTGGCACATGCCTGTAATCCCTGTGGCTTGAGGGGCTGAGATGGGAGGATTGCAAATTCAAGGCCAGCCTCAGCAATTTAGGGAGGCCCTAAGCAACTTAGTGAGACCCTGTCTTAAAACAAAAAATAAAATAGGCTGGGGAAGTGGCTCAATGGTTAAGTGCCCCTTGGATTCAATTTTAGGTACCAAAAAAAAGAAAGTTGTATTTATATCAGGCAAATGAGATTGCAAAGTAAAGATTATTATCAGGATGAAGAGGGTTATTTCTTACTAATAAAACAGTTAATTTATCTGGGCACAGTGGCACACACCTATAATCCCAGCTAATGGGAGGCTGAGGCAGGAGGATTTACAAGTTCAATGCCAGGCAGGGCAACTCAGCAAGACCCAGTCTCAAAGTAAAAACTAGAAAGGACTGGGGATATAGCTCAGCTGTAGAGTACCCTCAGGTTCAATTCCCAGCACACACATACACATACACACACACACACACACACACACACACACACACAAATGAATTCATCAAGAAGAAATGACAATTCTGTTATTAAATGAAGAATCTACTAACAGAGCTTAAGAATGCATGAAGCAATAGCCAATAGAACTGAATGGAAATATATACAATAATATTGAAGATTTTGACAGAATTCTCACAATTACTGAGAGAACAAGTAACCAGGGCATCCATATTGTTATTTACAGAACATACTTTTAACAAAATAATTCTACAAATGCAGAATACACATAATTTTCAAGTGTACATTTACCAGAGAGAAAATATTCTTGGCCATAAATGTAAGAGAATTCGAATCCTAAAAAATATATTCTCTAACCACAATAGAATTAAAGTAGAAGTCAAAAGCAGAATGATCTTTGGAAATTCCTAAATCACATCTCTAAATAATCTATGGGTCTGAAAAACTCAGAAATTAAAAGTATTTTAAACTAAATAAAAATAAAAACAAATCAAAAATTTGGGGGTGCTGTTATACAGCTCTTTAAGGAAAATTTACAGCACTAAAAGCCTATATTAAAAGAAAAAAAATCAAATTAATGACTGGTTTCCATCTTATAAAACTACAAAAAAGTTAAAAGCAAATTAATCCCAAAATAAGATACACTAATAAAGATCTGAAATTATTAAAATAGAAAAAATACACCAATGAAACCAAAAGCAAATTCTTGGGAAAAAAAATAAAAAAAACTGATGCCAGGTATGGTGGCACATACCTGGAATTCCAGTGACTTAGAAGGCTGAGGCAGGAGGGTCACAAGTTCAAGGCCTGGCTCAGCAACTTAGCAAGACCCTAAGCAACTTAGTGAGACCCTGTCTCAAAATAAAAAGAATAAAAAATAAAGGGCTGGGGATGTGGCTCAGTGGTTAAGTGGTCCATGGGTTCAATCCATAGTACCAAAAAAGAAAGGAAGGAAGGAAATGTCCGAGGGAGGGAGGGAGAAAGAAATCAATAAAATTGATAAACCTCTAGACAAAATGATCAGAAGAGAAGAGAAGACACAAATTAACCAATCAGGAATAAAAGTAGTGACATCCTGCAAAGTCTACAGATGCTGAAAAATAGCAAGGAAATATGATGAACAAATTTATTCCAGTGATTTTGACAACTTAGAGAAGTAAACAAATTCTTTGAAAGAAAAAAAAAAACCTACCCAAAGCAAAAAAAATGTGTAACTTGACTAGCCCTAAAGAAATTGAATTTGTAGGCAAAAACTTTTACAAAGAAAATACCAGTTCCACATGGGTTATGGTAAATCTACCACACATTTAAGAAAGAAGTAACATCAGTTATATTCAAACTTTCCCAGAAAATTAAACAAGAGGAAACGCTTCCAAACTCATTTATGAGATCAGCATTACCTTGACACTTTAAAAGACAAAAAAAAAAAGAAAGAAAAGCTACAGACTAATATCCTTAAGTAACATAAATGAAAAATATTCTAAACAAAATTCTAATACATCAAAGTCAACGGTTCATAAGAGGATAATACAATAAGCCCAAATAGGGTTTATCCCAAGAATGCAACGATGTTTTGTCATTCTACTACCAATGAATGTAATTTATTATATTAGCAGACTAAAACTAAAAAGTCATATGACCATTCCTATAGACACAAAAGAAAAAGAAACTGACAAATTCCAACATCCATTTCTGGTAAAAAGCTCTCAGCAAACTAGGAACAAAATAAAACTTGCTCAACTTGATAAAAAGCATCCACAAAAATCCCGTGACTTGCATCATACTTAATGATGAAAGACACAATACCTTCCTTCCTCCAGAACAGAGAACAAGAATGCCAGCGCTTGCCTCTTCTATTTGACATTATACTGGATGTTCTAGCCAGTGAAATAAGATAAGAAAACACAAATAAAAAGCAACCAGGGGCTGGATAGCAATATAGACATATAAATTAATGGGAAAGAAAAGAAAATTAAGAAATAGGCCCATATGGAAAAGTGATTTTTCTAAAGTTTAGAAATGCAAATTAATGCAGAAAGAGTGGTCTTTTCATCAAATGTTGCTTGAACAATTAAATATCCATATTCAAAACCAATAAAAAATGAAAAAATTTTGATGCATACCTTGTATCATACACAAAGATTCACTCAAAATATTATAAACCTAAATATAAAGTATAAAACTATAAAACTTCTAGAAGAAAATACAGATGAAAATCTTTATGACCTTAATTAAGCAAAAAATTTTTATTGAATTCATCATGTGTTTGTTTAGTAATCAACCCTATTATGAGAGCCAGGGGTATTCAGGCTTTGCTTAGATAGACGGCAAATGAAATAAGCAATTGCAATTATTTGCATATCTTTGTCACGTGCATTATTCTAAAAACAGCATGAATTTGCGAATCTGTAGAAAATTCACACACACACAAATGTGTGAGTACTACACTGTGTTTTCCTTTCACTGACCATTAATCTGACTATTGTATATAATGCTTGGACCTTGTGTTAATGATGGTTGTTCTCAAGTTTGGAAGCAGACCTCATAAAATGGAGAACACTGAATTAATATATTCCATTTCCTAGTACTATAGTGTGTGCTCTATGAATCAAGTGCATAAGGAACTCTTGTCTTCCTCTGCTGGATTGCGAAGTGGAGTAATTAAGACTATGTCCTGCTTGTGAATGCACATCCTGGTGAGCAGCAGAATTCCTCCCACATAGCGGAGTGTGTGAAAATTTGCAGAGTGAAAGTGGAATCTGATTTCATTACAATGATAGTAAGAACAAAAGTTATTTGACAATTCTCTAAAACAGATTTGGCTGACAAATCAACATTTTATAATAGCAATGTTATCTGGTTATGAATTAAGAACTTGATAGATTAAAGAAAAATTGGCTTATATCTTTATGTTAGAAGATGATAATTTTTTTCACACTAAATTCTCAAACATCTGTGCAGTTTTAACATCATTGACCCACTGATCATAGCTCTTGTGGATACACTAGTAATTGTTACTCAATGAGAGCTAACCCCATCCTAGGTGCTATGCCAGATGTTTTATATTGTGTATTATTTTACTTTCCACTATTTGCCTTCTCACTACACTAACACCTTGAAATAGTCATAGCCAGTCCCTTTTTTTCAATGAGATGAAAATCCAGTGAGTCACTAAATGACTGCTCACAGTGTGAAGACTAAAAAATGTTCCCCCAAAAGAGATCCATGATCAAATCCCTAGAATATGTGAATGTCACCTTATAGGACAAATAAAAAGAGGAATTTCTGCAGATATGATTAAATTAAGGATGCTGAGATGGAGAGACCATCCTGGAACATGGGCAAAGACTTTTCAAACACAATACGAAAATGACCCAGTCCCTTCCCATTGGCAGTGCAAGATCAGACCAGGAGAGGAAAAAACAAAAGCCCTGTGTTATGTTTTGAATGTGAAGTGTCCCCCAAAATCTCATGTGTGACAATGCAGTAAGGGTGAGATGAAATAATTAGGTTATAAGAGCTTAACCCAATCAGTGAGTTAATTCCCTGATTGGATTAATTGGGTGGTAACTGTAGGCTGGCAGGGTGTGGCTGAAGGAGGTGGGTCATTGGGGGCATGCCTTTGGAGTATATATTTTGTATTTGATGTCGAGTATCTCTCTCTGCTTCCTGGAGCCATGCCTTAACCTGCTTTCACTCTGCCATACTCTTCCGCCATGATCCTCTGCCTCAGCCCGAGCCCAGAGGAATGGAACCAGCCTTCTATGGACTGAGACTTCTGAAACCATGAGCCCTCAAAAAACCTTTTCTCCTAAAATTCTTGTCAGGTCCTTGGGTCACAGCAATGAAAAAGTTGACTGAAACACCCTGGCAAGGCTAAGCAAGACCCTCCATCCAAAAGCTTCCACAAGAATGAGCTTCCAGGTGAAGGGTGAAAGCAAGGAACAGGCCCTGAGAACCAACTCGGTGCCTGCAAAACCCTTAGGTCACGTTGCTCCTGGAAGCTTTGGCCATCCCCCAGCATCTGGACAAAATGTGCTTTCTGACTAAATCTCAGAGGGGCTGGAGACCCACCCTCCAACACAGTGAGAAGCATACTGGCCATGTCTCACCTCCTTCACAACAGCCAGAAATCCTCTGCAGCAGATAGGAAGGAAGAGCCCTGGAACTTACCCAAGAAGACAGTGAAGCATGTGTGAGGATAGTTATGGTCACACCTGGGGACAATGTCAGTGGACAGTCAGACAGGGCTGCAAGAGCACCACATGGCAGGCAGACACAATCAGGCAAAGATACCATTTCAGCTAGAAAGTGTGTCCTTTCCAGATGGAGAGCCATCATCTTCCTTTCCTCGTCAGCCCTTTCCCACAGCACCCTGGTCCAGCATACCCATGGGGTCCCCCAGGAGAAAGGGTGTCACTAATCAGTCCATTAGGAACACAGGCAGCAACTTTTGAATTTGATCTCAGAACCTTTACTCCCCACAGGAACCTTCCAAAGACATCTATGTGCAAAGTCCCCAGGCCCATTCCTTCCCAACTCTCCCTCCTTAATCTCTATCCACCATCCCACTTGTCTGCACACCCCCAGGTTTGCTCCCACGTGCAGTCAGACCCCAAAACTGGAATACCCAGATACAGCAAGTCCAGAACCTCAGGACCATCACCTGGCCCTGCCCATGGGGGCTCCTCACGCAGCCTACACCATGCTCAGATGCTTTCAATGCTGCCGCAGCACTGCCAGCCCCAGCTGGTGGCCCTCTCCTGTCCCTTCCTTCCTTGAGGAAACATCCACTCTTTCTCCCAAGACTCTTCACCATTTTCTCCACTGAGAAAGGCACTGATATTCCATGGAGCTGGCTGCTCCTCCCAACCCACTGTCCTCAGCTCCCCCTGCCCCACCGGGAGGGCAGCTGGACAAGAGAGCACGGGAACTTAGCTCCATCCCATATGTTCCTCCCACATCCTCAAAGAGCATAGATGCTGAGGATCTGGGGTCCGTGGAAGACCAGAGGGCCAGTGCCCCAGCCAGTCTCATACCTGGGCATCCCACCGTGGTCCTCTGCTCCCTTTCTCCTAAGGAGCCTTCCTAGGCTAACGTCAGTCTTCCTACAGAAGCCACCTGTGCCTGCATAGGCTGCAAACTAGTATCAGCGAGGATTTGCCAGATGAATGAGCTAGAAGAGGATTTCCACCACAGAGTATCAGGGCACATTCTTAGCTCTGATCTGATTAATGCTGTGAGCAGTGCAATTTATCCCCAAGATTCCCCTGGGCACAGAGAAAAAAGAAGGGCCTCCCACTCAGCAAACACGTCCTCCTGAGGACTAGGACAGTGTGTCAGTTTTGGCAGCCTCACACGCCATTTCTCTGCTCTGATCAACAACATGTTTCAGAGGTGAAGGGAGGATTCTGTTAGCCCCTCAGAGCCTGGCAGCCAATATGTCTAAGTACCACAAATGCAAAGGGCTCCTGGGACAACCAACCAGGCTCCCACAGGGGGCTATGTGGCACACATGGAGGCTCAGTGGCTTTACTGCTCTCAACATCAAAACACACCATTCCAAGCCAAGGATGTTAACAAGGCCTTGGCTGGACCTTCTGCAGGGCTTACATGCCAGGTATGACCTGTCCCACTCCAGCATGAAGCCTATTGAGGGCAAAGATGACCACTGCCCAGACCCAGCATGTCCATTGGCAGTTTCAGCCCCAGCAGAGTGGCAAACCCAGCATCAGCAGAGACATAGCCATGGCTGCCTCAAAACAAGGGGTTGTAGCCACTGGTTCTGTGTGCCAGGGGGTAGTGGCAAAAGGCAACCCCACATCTAGGCACAGCCTGCAAGACACAGCCTCTGTCTGGAAGACTTGGTTGAAAGGTACAATAGCAGAGCTTGTGCTATGAGCACTTATGTGGCACACTCAGGTCCAAGGACAGGAATCAATAAACAGTGAGGCTCAAAACCCAGCAATTTATCATGTTGCTGGCTATCGATAAATGGCTTGGCAATCAGTCTAGCTCACCAAGCACAGAAGCTATTCTGATTTAGCCCGAACAAAGGAAAGCGCTGAGCTTACCGTGGCTAACTCGTCGAACTTGCCAAAGAGCTCGTTGAGCAGTTTCACCAGCTCCTGAGCCGTGCACTGGGACGCCAAGCCTGTGAAGCCCACGATGTCCGCAAACAGGATGCTGCAAGAGAAAGGGGTGCCAGGGCCACCTCCTCTCAGTCACTCAGGAAATAATGACCCTTAGCATTCTGCAAACATTTCCACCCACAACCCACTTTAGAATAAAGCACCCCATTTACTACTCAATGCAAGCTGGAAATAAAGTCTTCCTTATTCTCATTTTACAGGTGAGAAGATGAAGGCTCAGAGCAACTGCAGAGGTCACAGAGGTATTAGATAGAACTTGACCTAGGAAACCCCATTTTGAATCTTATCCTCCATCCTGGAACAAGAACCACCTATCCTTAAACCCTTGAACCACCTAAACCATAAACCCTGTATCCCCATCCCTAAACCCCAGACCCACCTACAATACTCCACCATCATGCAAAGAAACCCTAAACACTCCATCTTCATCCCTGACAACTCCCTACCAATGCCCTAATCTTCTTTTCCCTTAGTCCTCTATATCTACCCCAGTCTATAAGAAACCCCCTCCCACAGGTTTCTCCCCAATAAACATGTGTTACTGTTGAGTTGCTGCCACTCTCCTCTCTTTATTTCCTCCACTCGCTTCTTTCCTTATGTTTTGGTGTGAAACTCGGGACCAGTGTTCCGAGGTTCCCACCAGTGTGGCCTTTCTGGGTCTTCCCTTGACCTCAACCTGGTCTCTCTCCTTTTTCCTTGTCTTTCCACCACTCTCCCTCCAGTGGCCCCGTCAACTTTTCTCATTTCTCTTCTCTGTGCTCTTAGTGGACAAACTGTCTTTCTCTCCCCTTCTCTGCAGAAATGACTCTTCCATATGTATGCCCTGGTGCTCAGGCTAGTCCCAGCTACTCTATGCATCCTATTGATCCTTAATTCTTTCACCCTCTCTCTCTCAAGTCCCTAACCCCAAGTCTATCTCCACTGTTGGTCTTGCATGCCATGTTTTTTTATTTAGGCTTGTTTTGTCTAATTACAGTTTTGTTTTGTTTTGTTTTTAGCCCTCTGTTTTTCCTATTGTCTTTATTCAGAGGGCAATTAAAAGCTCTAAAATCTGTTTGCTTTCAATTTTTATATATACTTGTGTATACTTGTGTATGCTGTGTCTATATCACGTCTATATGTGTGTTACTTGTCTACAGGGTACCAAAACTGGCATACAGATAAATGAGTGCTCATAAATTAAAATTAACTTTTGGTTCACATGACTTAAATGGTTCAACACCACAAGGTTTATGAAGGGTAAATCTCAGAAGTTTCTTATTGGATTACCTGTGGTTAGCACAATCAATTGAAGTTATTTTAGGTTCTTTTGTAAGGTCAAATATTGATGCAATGAGATAGGCCAGAACCTCTACATAACAAAAGGCTTCCTAAAACACTGATCTGCTCTTATCTATCAAGACAACCCTTGGTGTCAGTCTTATTGTTTAGGGACATCTCTGGCAAAGTATTATTTTGGATTATTACCATATACTATGTATTCTAAATTTTGTTTCAAAGGTTAAACTTGGTTAATATAAGAACATCAGCGTAATTGTGATGGTATTCCTGGCTTCTTTATATATTAGGTGATTAGGTGTGTTCATGCCCCCTAGTTACACAAATCTTTTGAAGTATGAAACTTGGGAGAACACTTTACCAAGTTGGTGTTTTCAGTCTGAAGGTGTCTACAGCAGTGATCTCTTTTCAGACTGGTATGGAAACAACAAATTAAGTTAGAAATTTATTTATGTCTAATGTTTTGTGATTAGATATCCCATTATAATCTGTAATAAGGAGAGTTTAGTTTGCTTGAAGGTTGACAACGTGGAAACTTGTATAGGTTTAAATGTTATTTGTCAAGTCCCCCTTTGCCTGACATAAGTCTCTGCCTCATAACCTACTCCATGTTAGTATGATTTCAAACTAGGCTAAACTTAAGCTCATTTAATGGATGTTCAAAGGATAGATTTACAGATCTTCATGGAAGCAAAATAGATACCAAAGACATTAATGTTAAAGAAATTTTTTCTTGATTTAAAGTTATTATACAGAGACTCCTCAAAAAATTAGGGTTAGATCCACCATATGACCCAGCTATCCCTCTTCTGGGTATTTTCCCAGAGGAGTTAGAATCAGCACATTACAGCAACACAGCAAAATCCATGTTCACAGCTCAATTTACAATAGCTAAATTATGGAACCAACCCAGATGCTCCTCACTGGATGAATGGATCCAAAAACTGTGGTATACACACACACACACACACACACACACACACACACACACACACATACACACAATACAGTTCTACTCAGCTATTAGAAACAATGATATTGCATCTATTGAAGGTAAATGGATAGCAATGGAAGAAATCATGCTGAGTGAAGTTAGCCAAACCCAGAGAGACAAGGGACAAATGGTTTCCCTCATTTGTGGAGGCTGGACCTAAACCCAGGCTTGGGAATAAGGTAGACAAACTCATGTATTAAAATCCATAGAACAAAAATACAAATATGTTAATATTTATGAGATACAGTTGCAAGACACTTCATAAGATATTTGAGCAAGCTCTGCTGCATACCTGTACAAAAATGTAAATGTTTAATCCCATTGTCAAATATTTTGAAGAATAACAAGGGATGATAGGAAGGCAGGAGAAGGGAAAATATTGGAGCTGAGATAAAGCAAGATACATTCCAGGCAGTTGTAAATGTCACTATATAAACTGCAGCCATATATATATAAAATGTTCTTCATAGGTATAAGAATTGTGTCACTGTATTTGGGTTTTTAAGGAACAATATAAGACCCAGAAGAAAGGCAAGGAATCAGGGGATGGGAAGAGGGAGGTGGAGGGGTGCGGGGGTGTGGATATTTAATAAATTGTATTGCTGATTTGTATGCATCTAGAAATATGTGACAACTAATCTCATCATTATATGAAACTATAATGCACTAATAAAAAATAAATTACAAAAAAGCTATTATGCAAGCTAAATATTTTGGAGCTTATTAATTCTATTTTGTATTTTCCTTATAAACTTTATAACTCTTACCTGTTAATGTTTTGCAGAAGTACCTAACTTCTAGTAGTGTTACAGACCCTAATTAAATGAAAGGTGTTACTATATAACTGTACACACTAAAGTTAAAGCCCAGTACCCCCACTTTAATACTGGTAAAACTGGCCTGCTAAATGTTTAAAACCAAAGTCAAGGAAGTAAAAAAGCCAAGAAAAAACAGCTAATATTTTGGTCCTGGCCTGTAGGGTCAGCTAGGACCCAGAGAATTTTGGGACAACCAATTCCTTGTATCTCTGAATCATGTGACCTCCTGATCAGGCACGTCATAAGGCCCCCAGAGAAAGCCAACCAGTGAATATTCTGCAAAGAGAAAGGTTATTAGAAAGGGAAATATCCCTGATGCTTCCAAGAGAAGCCACATGTGGTCAGCAGGACCCTGACCCATCCTGATAGATGCATGATTAGTAGAGGAAAGCTGAAGGAGCCAAGAAGCTCTCACATGTCCCTGAGAGTGGCCTCTTGAAAAAACTCAAGTGACCCTATGAATGGATTGGCAAAAAGTCAATTTTGACCAGCTTGGTCTTAAACACAGGAGATCTTGATCTTAAAAACAGGAGAGTTATAACCAAAGCACAGCCATATATGGGCATGTAAAAAGAGACAATGGTTCTTTTAATGTAACTCAAAATGTATGCTTGTGTCAGTCCCCCACAGGTAAATAGTTCTAATATTTATCCCTCTGATCAATCTAAAAGATGCAATGTGGCCATAAAAGCCCTAACTTACTTTACTAAGAGTCTTAAGTGACACGGCTAAAGGGATGCTTCCACTAACACAGAGGTAATGACAATAAAAAGCTACATTACAGAAATCAGATGATTCCCCAACTCAATGGGCCATGTGTACCATTATAAAAATTAAATGTGTTTTTAGCAACACTACTAATGTTTCTAAAGACCTGAACGTCCTCCACTCACAAATAAATTACATGTCAGACCATACACTAGGCTCTCTTCAAAGGCTAGCTGATAACACTGACTGTTTTCGAACTAATTAATTGCAGAAAATAATGTTTTGTTGCATTGTTTACTGTTCTAGCCCTATATACAGCATGTCCAGTCACCTGTCAATCACCATCATGGACCTCTGGACTGCCCTGATGCACAAGATGCCTAGAGTCTATTAAGTACCAGGAAATACAACCCTCCATGCAACTGCCTCCCAACTTCTACTGAGGCTCCCCAGAAGACCTTCTGGAGAGTTTCCCTGACTGCCACAGCCAGCACCCACTATTGGCACGAAGAAGCCATAAGGGTCATCGCCCTTTCACCCTCAGAGCAGTCAAGGGTCTCTTAAGAGGGCTAATTCAGACAGAAGATAGAAATGGGGACCTCAGAGAATGGGATCCCACCCCCAGGTTAAAACGCTCGGCTAAAACTTTTGTTTTTGGCTGCCTGACTGCAATGCCTCTTATGATTGGCTGGAACACCCTCTGAATTCAATGCCTCTATTCATTTTAATTCCCACCATAGCTTCTCATACTTCTGCCTCCGCTATCCTCTTCTGCTTATCAGAAGCTTTTCCTTACCCACTAACATCCCTGTCAGTGCTCCTCCCTGAGTGTCAGCCACAGGGTGGGACACCTCCAAGTCCACTGTGGCCACCCACTATATTCCCACTAAAATTTCCTTACAAGACCCTGCCTTCAGCTAAAACAAGTTGTCTTCTATCTCCTTTCTTGCTGCCTTGACTATAACCAGTTATTCTTCTTCCTATGTAGAATTAACACATTCATTTAACCCACTAACTGCACAGGAGCTTGCTTAGCTCCTTTCTTTTCTCTGTATAATTATCAACCTTGCTGCTGGGCCCTCCCTGTTTCAGGCCTTCACCTTTTCATGGAGGACCATCAATGCTACTACTGATCAGTGGGTCCAGAACATCCTCCTGCTGAGCTCTATTAGAATTTCTCAATACCAATGCCCACAGAAGTCCTCAACTGATGCCCCTTCTCAGCAGGAAGTAATTTAAGAGACACCTTGGCCCTTCTCTCTCTCTCTCTCATCTTTTTTTCTATTGAATGAAAAGAAAAAGGCAGGATGTTAGGTAGAACTTGACCTAGGCAATGCCATTTTGAATCTTATCCTCCATGTTACAACCAAAACCACCTATTCTTAAACCCCTGACTTATCTAATCCATAAACTCTAGACCCACCTATCCCTAAACCCAAGACCCACTTACAATACTCCACCTTCAAGCAAAGAAACCCTAAACACTCCATCATCATCCCTGACATCTCCCTAGCAAAGCCCTAATCCTCTTTTCCCTCACACCCTCTATATCTACCCCAGTCTGTAAGCAGATATTGGGTTTCTGACTCTCCTGGCCCCCCACCTCCACAGGTTTCTCCCAATAAGCCTGTGTTACTGTTTAGCCACTGCCACTGTCCTCTTTTTATTTCCTTCTCTTGCTTCTTTCCTTACAAGAGGGAGAAGCTGCTGGGTCATTTAGAGCTTGCTGACCCTTCCCACTACCCATGGTCCACTAGACATGCCCACTTCCCAGGGAGGCCATGTGACTGTGTGGCTGCTAGGAGCACTGAAGTGGTGAGCCCCTCCACACCACATGGTCTCCTCCTTCAGCTGCCAGCTGGACATCAGTGACCATGAGGTCCTGGGTGAGGTGTGGGAACCTCACAATCAGTGGGGACAGATCCCTAAATTTTTGTACAGGGTGCCACAGCCATATGTGAAACCTTCCTCATACGGGGTGTCTATTTATTGAAGAATCAGATCAGTCAGCCTCAAGAACTATCACTCACTCGCAGAGCAGAATTATTTTTCTAGAGATTGTAGGAAAACTTTAATCCATTAGGTCCCAACTTTTGAATTCTGTAAACACAATAAATGTTAAAATATTTTTTCAATCACTATAAATGGTATGTTTATTATTCAAGTTGTTTCTTACAGATGGCCTATATCTGGAATGATAGAACTAAGTGGGTTTAAAAAAGATGTTTTCCACTGTTTATCTTTTTTTCTTATTTATTTATTTATTGACAGGTCTCACTGGTTTGCCCAGGTTAGCCTCAGCCTCTCATGTAACTGGGTGTTATGGTTTGGATGAAAAGTGTCCTCCAAAAACTCAGGAATGCTGATGATTGGGTTATGAGAGCCTTACTTAGATCTGGGATTTGGAGGAGGTGGGTCACTGGGGGTATTTTGTATCTGGCAAGTGGAGTCTCTCTCCTCCTTTCCTCCTCTCCTATCTCCTCTCTCCTCTCTCTCTCTCTTCCTCCGCCACCCTTATCATCATGTGAGCTGCATCCTGCCTCTAGCCCCAAAGAATGGAGCCATCTTCTATGGACTAATACCTCTAAAACTGTGAATCACAGAAGTGAAATAGCTGACTAAAACAGAAATTGGTACCAGAAGTGGGGTCACTGCTGTGACTAAATTGGCCATGTGGTTTAGAAGCTTTTGGGACTTTTTGGAATTTGTGGAAGAAATTTTGAAATGTTTGGCAATGCAAGCTGGAAACACTTTAGATTGTTATAAATGGAGCTTAATGGGCAATTCTGGTAGGAGCTAAGACCAGAATGCCAATAGGACTGTGCACAGTGAAGACAGGGCTCAGGAATGACTCTATTGGAAATTGGACAAGAGGACATGCATGTTATGTTCTGGCTAATAAGTTGTCTGCATTTTACCCGCATCCCAAGACTTTCTCTGAGGCTGTTTTAAAAGCAATATACTCCTTAATCTGGTGGAAGAAATTTCCAGGCAGTGTAATAACATTCAGGCAGTGACATGGGTATTGCTGGCAGCTTTTAGCCAAATTTTGGTGATATGCAGGACCAGAAGGCAGAGCTGAAGGATTTGAAAAACTTAGACTTGAAATGTGGGAGTAAAAGGGGCCAAGGAAGTGGCTATTATTAAAGACATCACTGCCTCTAAAGAAGTGCTAAAGACTTTGCCCAGAGGCAAAAGAAAGGTGGGTTTAGGGCATCTCAGGAATTGGCAAGATCACACCCCTCTCAGCCCCAAGGGAGTAAAAATTCCTTTGAGAAGAGACCAGTAGGACACCCTGCTTGCATAAAGGGGCCTAGCAAAGTTTTTCAACCCAGACACTCAGAGGCTGCCATAGCTATGGTCCCTGGATGCTTGGCTACTGCTTGAGATGGAAGCAGACCTTAGTGGCAATCATGTGGTGCTGATTCTGCAGGATTTCAGGATGTTGGAGTTAGGGCTGGAGTAGGAGGTCATGGAGGCTTCTACTGAGATTTCAAAGGCAGGCCTGGAAGGCCAGGCAAAGTGTGGCAGTTTGGAGTCCCCATGGGCCACCCCTGAGAGGGTGATGCATGGAGATGTGAGGAGGAAGCTGAAACTACAGTGGAGATCCCTGAAATTAAGAAATACCAGGGGCTGGAGTGGTGGCTCAGTGGTTTCAAGTGCTGGTCTGGCATGGCTAGGAATGCAAGTTCAAAACCCAGCACCATGTACACAGCAATGTGTTGGAGTAATGAAGGCCACATGAAGAATTAAATGAAGTTGATTTTCTCTCTTTCTCTCTCTCTCTCATAGTAAGGAAAAGGAGGAGGAGGAGGAGGGAGGGGGAGGAGGAGGGGAAGAAGAAGAAATAATACCAGTATCATGGAACATCTGCCTACGAAAGTTTCAGGAATCGGAGACAAGCCAACAGGGTGGCCATGTGGACTACATCTGGCAAAGCCATAGGCACGGATCCATGTGCTCCAGATGCCAGACGTGGAACTCCAGGACTTGTATGTCCAGCTGGATTTTGGACTTGTTTTAGTTCCGTCCCTTCTTTCTATGCCCCTTTTTTTCTGAACGGAAATACTTTCTATGTGCCTTTAGATATTGGACATACGTAACTTGATTTGATTTTGTTCACAGGAGCTTACACAGTGAATTTGCCTTGGGTCTCAGTGGAGACTTTGAATTTGAACCTTTGAGCCTTCTTGGAACTGTTAAAACTATAGGGACCCTTGAAAATGGTCTAAATATGTTTTGTATTGTGAGACTGTCTTGAGTTTTGGGGGACTAGGGGCAGAATATTACAGTTTGGATGAAAGGTACTCCCCAAAAGGTCGTGTGAGACAATTCAGGAAGGTGGAGGTGAAATGATTGGGTCGTGAGAGCCTTGATTCAATCAGCAGATGTATCCCCTGATAGGGATTAACTCGTAGGGCGTGGCTGGAGGAGGTGGGTCATTGGGGGTGTGTCTTGGGGTATCTATTTTGTATCTGGTAAGTGGAGTCTGTCTCTCTCTGCTCCCTGGATGCCTTCTGCCATGATGCTCTGCCTCTCCTCAAGTCCTGAAGAATGGAGCCAGCCTTCTATGGACTAAACCTCTGCAGCTGTGAGCCCTCAAAATAAACTTTTCCTCCCAAAATTGTTCTTGTCAGGTCCTTGGGTCACAGCAATGAAAGAGCTGACTAAAACATTGGGATTACAGGCACATGCCACCACATCCAGGTGTTTGCTTGTAAAATTGAAACATGCTCTTTCGCAGTATATTTGAGAAATGAAGAAAAACTATGGCATTTGTCTTTTAAAACTGAGTTTTAAGATATATCTTAACACATGTTAAAAAATGGCTCCTATCACCATGTAAGGTGTTCCAGGTATTCTTGGCTTTCTCTGACTTTCCAACTTCCTAAACCTAGACCACCACCACCCCAGCATCCCTCCATGGAAGCCAAAAATGTTAAGTGGAAGAAAACAAGCACTTTTGCAGTCAACAGAGGGTGTCACCAAAGAGGAGCCAGCCCAGCTAAACCAGGCATGGTGATATACATTTGTAATTTCAGCTACTCAGGAGGCTGACAGGATCATAAGTTCAAGGCTAGCCTAGGCAATTAGCAAGATCTTGTCTCAAAATAAAAATATGAAAAGGGCTGAGGATGTAGTTCAGTGGTAGAGTATTTGCCTAGTATGCTCAAGGCCCTGGGTTCAGTTTCTAGAACTAGAAAAAAAAAAGTGAGAAAGAGAAAAGAA
>PVKS010031766.1:0-23155 GCA_004027875.1 Aplodontia rufa
TGGGCAGAAGCCTGAGTTGGTTGTTTCCAGCCAATCTACACTCCAGATATTTCTTGGGTCTGGGGCTCAGAAATTGTAGGTAGTCGAGTTGCTCCTTTTACAGAGGCCGTGGGACTCTGATTGATCCAAGTAGAGTGGCTAGCCTGAGTGTCGCTTCCTCAGGATCAATGGTGGCCCACTCTGCGTGTCTTGTGATCCCTGGAGAGCTCAGGAGCTGTTTAGTGCTGTTGGCTAAGGACCTCAGGGAAAGGGCCAGGTCTTTCTAGAGTTTTTGTGTTTCTCTGTTACAAGCACTAGAAGGCGACCTGCTTGAGGTGCCCAGGACTACACAGCCTTGGCTATGTGAGGAGCTCAGAGGCTTAATTGAAACCCAGGCTGCCCCATATATTCAAAGCTTCTTGCGGCCGGTTACACTCCGGGGCTAGGGGTGGAAGACTCGCCCCGCCCTCAGGGACACGTCACAATGGCGACGGGCCGCTGACTAGATTGATAGCAATCTCTCCCCAGCGCTTTCTGCAAGACTAGGCAAAGCAATGAGCAGTCAGTTGGCAGTAGTGCTTGGTCATGAGATTCAGACCCTTCCTCCGTTTCAGGTTGCAAACCTTTGCCAGGTGCGGAGAGGCCGACAGCGTGTTTCGCTGGGCAGGTCGCCCCGCCCCCTGGCAAGTGCGCCACTGCTGAGCCGCTCACAGGACCCGGTGTAAATTAGCTATTGAGCAGAAAAAATATCTGGACTTAAATCCAAGTTCATATATATGAAGAGTGGTCCAATTAGGAAGTTGGAGGCCAGATTAGGGGATCTGACCAGGGGTAGCTTGGTCCCCCTTGAGGAAGTTCCACTCCCACCGGGTGTGGGGGTGGCCACGTGTTTGGCAGCAGCTTCCTCGGTTTTTTTGGTTAATGCTCTTCACTTTTCCTTTGGGGTCAAAGAACTAGCAGGAGGCAATGCCTGCCCGTTCTGGGAAAATCATCCTACTGTGGGAATCCACGTGCCGACGCGCAGCCTGTGCTGACTCTCGGGAGCTTCACGGGGTCAGTGTCGCTGGGATAACCGCCATCTTCCTTCTGTTCTATACTTTCATAATGTTGCTTTCTTATTTATTCATTCATGTAGTCAAGCAACATGTAATTCATTCCACACTCTGAACACCTCTTAGTGGTATGCAAAGCACCATAAAAATCCATTTTATATGTGTATGTGTGTGTGTGTGTGTGTGTGTATTAAATTTATTTTATTCAGAAATTTATTTGTTGAACAAATAAGATTCTAATGAAATAATGTTATATATATATATATATATATATATATATATATTTATATATATATAAATTTTGAAGATTAGATTTACCCCCAAGAGCCTGCCCCAATAACCCACCCTTATCCCTTCCTCCACCTCCTTCTCAATACATGTCTACAAATGCCTTAGGTTGTATGACATTACACCTTATGAAGATTTAAAACATGATACAAGACCTCCTTTCTCAATGGCCAGGGTCTAGCTCCAGCCTCCACAAATGAGTGGAGACATTTTACCCTTGATTCTCTGGGTTATGCTGATTTCACTCAGCATAATTTCTTCCATAGCCATCCATTTACCTTCAAAGGCTGCAATATCATTGTTTCTAATTGCTGAGTAAATTTGCATGGTATGTATGTACCACAGTGTTTGTATCCATTTATCCAGTGAAGGACATCTGGGTTGTTTCCATAATTTAGCTGTTGTAAATTGAGCTGCTATGAACATCGATTTTGTTGTGTCACTGTAATGTGCTGATTCTAAATCCCCTGGAAAAATACTCAGGAGTGGAATAGCAGGATCATATGGTGGGCTCATCCCTAGTTTTTTGAGGATTCTCCACACTGCTTTCCAGAGGGGCTGTACCAGTCTGCAATTCTACCAACAGTGTGCTAGTGTGCCTATCTCTCCACAGCCCCTCCAGCATCTATTATTGTTTATTTTCTTCATTTTTGCCAATCTGACGGGTGTGAGGTGTTTTCACAGAAAATTATATCCTGAAGCTATTTAATAGGAACACGTTCTTTTAAAGGAGGATTTAAAAAATACCTTGATCATTTTACTACTGGTTTTATAGTAGGCAGAACTCCATCTCTGAGATTTCTTGTCTTTATCAACATTAACTTGGGAGTTCTCCCTATGTCTCAAGGAAAGACATGAATTTAGGAAAATTTATGTCCCACAGGACTAGGCATCTCCATTATAATGGGACTTAATTCTATTCCAAACCTAACAAGGAAAATTGTTTTCAATTTCTTATTTTCATTTTAAATGGAGGTTTACAAGACTATACCAGGCTGCATAGAGTAGCTGGCAGCTAAGTGAATTTAAAAACTTGGAGTCCTCTAATAATGTCGAAGTCACACACTGGGAATTCTGCTTCTTATGGAAAACCACACCTCTTAAGTACCTTTGGGGGATGACACATTCCCAGAAAAAGCATCTGAGTAATTTTGTTTTATATGGAAATATTAAAAAAATGCCAAGACTTCAGCCATAAGACTTTTTATGCCTGAACTCCAGGAAAATACTTCCTTTTAGGAGCTGTTTGACCTGTGTAACTGCTACTACAATGAAGTTATAGAAATGTCTATCATCCCAGAAAGTTTCCTCATTTATTAAATGCTAATACTCTGCCAGGTACCTTGCTAAATGATTTACTTGCATTCTCACTTTTAATTGTCATTGAGTATAAAGGAACAGGCTGCTATGGGTTAAATTGTGTCTCCACCCCCTCAATTCATGTATTGAAACCGTAGTTTGGGAACAGGGTCTTCAAAGAGATGATTGTTTAGAACAAGGCTGTTAGGGTGGGCCCTAAGCCAATCTGACTGGTGTCCTTGGAAGAAGAGGGAATTTTTGTTGGGGATCCCGCAACATGAGGTCCAGCTGGCTTGTAAAAGAATTGGTGGTAAATAACTCTGACCCAGCTGGCTTGTATCTTCCTTAGTGACGTAATGCCTGACCGCAGGACTAAACCATTAGGCCACTCATTTGTTACAATTGTATAAACGTGTTTCACTATACCCCTATTGGCTGTGGTAATGGATAAATAGAGTAGCAACTAGTCAGGTAGAGAAAGCGGCCCAAGGAGAAAGCAGCCAGAGAAGCAGCAGCCTGCCCTGTCCTGAAGGAAGCAGCCAGAGAGTGAGCAAGCAAGCAAGGAAGCAGCCCTGTCCTGAAGCAGAAGCACAGAAGCATGGAAGCAGCAGCAGCGACGGCGGAGAGATCAGCAGCAGTAGAAGACGCAGGCAGTAAGAGCCTCGGTTGCAGAAACACGGACTCTGGTATGGCAGTAGAAACAAGGACTCTGAATGTGAATAGCCTTGTCTCTAAATGTAATGCCTTAAGGGCCTTGCCTGTAAAAGAGGGTAGGCGGGAAGCGCCTGGAGGCCTTTAGCCGCAGTTAAGGGAGAAATAAAGTGTTTGGACAACTTAAGACCAGTGGGTCTATTTTAACCTCAGTTCCCCGCCTGAATGAGAGCATTGTCTGGTTCCTGCTGGCCGGGACCGGGCAATTTTAACACAAATTTCAGAGGTGCTGGGACCCAGAGGAAGGTCACGTGAGGACCCATGAGAAGATGGTCATCTGTGAGCTGCAGAGATAAGTCTCAGAAGAAACCCACCAGGAGACACCTTGATGTTGGGCTTCCAGCCTCCAGGGCTGTGAGATGGTAGCTAACTGTTGTGTAAGCCACCCAACTTCAGGTATTTTGTTATGGCAGGTTTAGTAGACTAAGATATCAGGCATTTGTTTTCCTTTTTAACAACAACATCAACAAATAAATTAGTGCTTAAGAATGCCATAGAATTTGCGCAGTTATGCAGCTACTTAGTGATGGGGCAGTGGTTGGACCCTGGGCATGTCTGGCTCCAATTTCAAGCTGTTCAGCACTGCACACACTGAGGACTTAAATACCAGGATTTTACATTGCAACTGTGATTCAAGCCAGTCCCACCTACTGCCAGGCCCCACTCAGCCCTCCCTCTCTCCAGTCACCCTCTTATATTTTTAGGCATATGGCTGTGATCAATGCTGTGTTATAAGTTTTGCAGAGGGCAGAGTGCATACCTTGTAACTCTTACTCTCACCTTGATGATAGGGAAAGAGATGTGCATTCGGTAGCAAATTAGCACATGCTTGTTAAATGCGGAAGACAAAGTCAAACAATTCTGTTCCTCACCTTTTTAAAGCACTCTATAAGTCTCCTACATGTTTCCCTTTCTCCCAGCAAAATCAGGGCAAAAAGAAGAAGGGAACAGGGACAGTAGAATACCTTGTCCCTGAATTCCCTCTTTTCCATTCCCAAAAACTTCAGTTAGGGAACAACGAGAGCAAGTGTGGTCCGAATGTCCAGATACATATTATCTTGAAGGACCCTGGCTTTCTCTTGTGCACCCTGGGAACTAGGGCAAGTTAGTGTCATCTGTAGAAAGCTACTTTTCTGCGTGTACGCCAGGATGGTTGCTGTGTGGGATGCCCGTCACTCAAGCAGACGGAGCAAGCCTAACTCATGATGTCCTTGCTTCTGCAGCCTGACATATGAAACTCCTCTCTCAGGGGGATGGGCATGGAACTCAGGGCTCTGTGGGAAGGATATGTGTCCCTGTTCAACCAGCCACCCCTGGACAAAACCCATGAGGGAGAGGAGGAAAGACACAGAGGGCTGGAGGGGCTGTTGTTCAAGGACCTTCCCCATTAGCAGTTTTGAATAAAGCCTCTGCCTCCTACGCTTCCCTGGGCACGTTTGGTCTATGGCAACCGAACCCACTGCCCTCTTACAACTGGGCTACGGATGTGAAAATTCTACAGACGAGTGCCTCATCCCAAGCCTCACTTGGGATCAAGCAACAGTAAAACCCTACAAAAGTAGCAAAAACAAAGAGAGACTCCATTATTGAGCACTTACTACTTGAAAGGCTCTGTTAAGTAATTTATTTACCTCAACCTCATTAAGTGGCCAAAGTCTGGTTTCTACGATCAGAAGGTCTGCGGTCCATCTGTACTTCTTTCTTAGGCAAATTTTACCTCTTGTTTCTTCATCTGCAAGATGGGCATAATAATAAAGCCTATATAATTGAGGTATTATGAGAAAGAGAGGATTTGAATGATTGGATAAGTGCCAGGCACATAGAAGCCACTATTGGTGTTTCATTATTATCTAATTTTAAAAAAATCATTATTTAAAATTATTTCTCTTTTTATTTTCTAAAATTAAGAAGAATATAGTGAGTTTTGAAACCCAAATACGTAATATCCTTCTGCAGTTAAAACTTCTATAAAAAGTTAGACATCAGAATAATTTTCCCTCATATCTGATATTACAGATTTATTTATGATGTTTAGATTTTATAATAGTCACATGTCATAATATTAGTCACATGTAATAACAATGCTACAGTAATTGTAGAATAACACCAGTAACAGAGCCATTGCCACCGGAAGCTTCATCCTCAGGCAGACATGGAGGTGATGAGGTTCAGAATCCACTCAGTTGATATAAGGGCCAAACAAGCAGGTGTTACTGAATATTTTGTGGGTGGTGATTTCTGAAGGCAAATATTTAGGTAAAAAATTATCAGGAGCCACTTAAGCTCTCCACTTTAGGAAAATAAGCAAGGTTTTTGGAAGAGGAGATTTTTAGGAGCTACCTGAGTCTTAAAAGGCAGAAAAAAATTTTAGGCGGGCATTTTTTTTTTTTTTTTTTTGCAATATAGTGCATGATTTTTATTTTATTTTTTTTAAAATTTTTTATTTATTATTATTTTTTTGAACAACCTTACAAGATTTTAACAAAATAATATAAAATGTGTATAAAATGTGTAAATATTCTGGATATTGCAATTATTTTTTGATTTCTTAAAAATGTGAAAAACTTCTCTAGTCTGATAATACTGATTACTCAGAGAGGGCATCAGGCACCATTCAACATGCTCATACATTAATTCTGACTGTGTAGTTAGTAATTTGGGGGAAGCCAATTATGGATCTAAATCCCATCTGTAAAGGATTATTATGTCACTAGCTGTTCTGGCTTAGTTACATTCTGGAGGGGCTCCAGATACATTCTGGAGGGGCAAAATTTGTAAAATAAAAATTACCTCTAAATTAACCAATCATGACATTGGTTAACAAGTCCACAGGTTGTTTTTCCATATTAAAGAGTAAAGCCTGAATTAACTAGGCAATATTTGTTGGATGAATGGCTAAAATGATTGAAAAGCTGTACCAGTGGGTATTGCCTTGATATTTACCCTGCTCACTTAGTAGGTCCACTTTAGTCCTCGAATCCTTTTTGAAGATTGACTGAGGAGCCTGGAACTTTTGGAGAAGGTGTCATTTGGCACTGATGGACCTGTGAGGGGTTCCTGGTCAAATGGGACAAGCGCTTGAGAGTGAAAATGACCCCAGATTGTGTTATCATTTGGCACCCTGCATTTCCATGTTTGTGAACTAATCTTCAGGGCATCGTCTATCAGACTTTATGATGGAGGTTCCTGAACTTTCTTACAAATTAGAATTACCTGAAGAGCTTTTAAAAGCCCTAGGGATTGGGACTGGCGTGGTGGCTCAGTGGTTACAGTGCTTGTGTGGCATGTGTGAGGACATGGGTTCCAACCTCAGCACCATATACACAACTAACACAACTCAGTGTCAGAGAAACAAAAACCAGATGAAAAAAATAAATAAAATTGATTCTCTCTTAAAAAACAACAACAAAAAAAAAACAAACCTAAGGATCAGGTCACATCCCATACTAAATAGTTCAGTGTCTAGAGTTGAGAGCCAGGCATCAGTATATATAAATAAACACACACATATATGTTTGGTACCAGGGATCGAACCCAGGGGTGCTTAACCACTGAGCGACATCTCTGGCCCTTTTTATTTTTAATTTTGAGACAGGGTCTGGGTAAGTTGCGTAGGACCTTACTAAGTTGCATAGGCTAGCTTTGAACTTGGTATCCTCCTGCCTCATTCTCTCGAGCTGCTGGGATTATAGGCATGAGCCACTGTGCCTGGTGTTAGGTTGATTCCAGGCAGCTAGGTGAGGCATCAGGCAGCTTACACGCACATGAAAGGAACAACTAATCAGATGCTGGCAGACAAGCCCTACTGACGTCTTGCAATCCCCTGATGATTTATGGGAGTTACCAACCAATCTCTGAAGGACTTCCTCTGCCCACCCCAGATAAAGTGTGGCCCAGCTGGGGCCGGGTGCCATTTCCGCTACCTGCCCTCACTCTGGCAGGCTTGGTGAATCTGGCCTGAGCGTTGCCAATCCCAATAAAAGCTTTCTGAGCTGCTTTTAGGCTTGACTCCTTTTTGAACATCTGAGCCTGAACGTTTGGTGCTGAACACCTGAGCCTGAAATTATATTTGGTGCCGAAGACCCATTTTCCCTGATTTTTACACCTGCCCAGGCATCAATATTTTTAAGGGGATCCCTAAATTATCTTGTTGGGTAGTGACACTTGGGAACCACTGCCAGTGGCTGGCTGACTTGTCCTAACAAGAGGCTTTGGAAAAAGTATTTAAGAAACATAAGTTGGAGGTGAATTTAAAAAAATGCCAGCTACAGAATTAAATGGATTTAGCAAACCACTTGGTGGCAGTCAACTCCCTGTAAACCATAGGGTGAGTCTGAACTGCTGGGCGGGACCCTTAATTTCCATTCCTTTGTGGAAGCCTCCCTGCTTTCTTTCTTTCCTTTGATTCTTACACAATGTCTGTCTCAAATGGAAAAGGGTATGGTTTACATTTCTCTTACTCTTTTTTCTTAGAGACTGAATTATGCATAAAAGACCAGATATTATGACCTCTTGTAAAGAACTGAATTTTGAGAGTTAGATTGTAAAATGTTTCTTACCCAGTTGAACAAACATTTGTGTACTCAGAAGAAGATGGGGTTATGTTCCATGCATTCCTGCCTGTATATGTTCAAAATGTCACACATCTTGCAAAAACCCTCAGTAGTTCTATCAATAGCTTTTAATTTTTCTCTATACAATTTGTCACAATAATTTCCTCAACTTTTATCCATTTAAGGGAAGAGAGATGCACCTAAAAATGTAATTTAACAATAATTCAGAGTCACTAGATAAGTGTTGGCATTTTTGAACAGAGTTTGGTTAATGAAAAACTATAACAGGCAAGTTAATTATGGTGTGAGGGATTTAGTGCTCATACTGGTCCTGGTGGGAAAGAGAGGCATTGGAGTTTTAGGACAATCATTTCCAGTCTAGAGTTTGTAACTGACTGGCTGTAAAATCTCAAGCAGTTCACCTAAACTCCTGAGCCATGATTACTCATCTGAAATTGATTAGGTTGGGTAGAAGGATCCTAGGGTCTTTTTTCTTCCCTCTAAAATAAAAATGAATAAAAAAATTATATAAAGTGCTAAACTTTCCAAATGCATCCCTGGGAAATAGAGTGGAAATATAACATCTAGTTTGGTGGTGGCGGTGGGGGGTGTTCTTCCAAATAGACTTCACACACATGCCATGTATAAAAACTTTCTGGAGAATATAAATTCATATTACAAGGCAGTGATGAAAGAAATTTCTTTCTGCTCAGAAATTAGAGAGGAAATCAGTTGTTTCCCCCTTGCTGGGATAATCAGTCTGCAGGTTCAGTGTTAGGTCATTGCAACAACCCTGTGAGGGCTGGGGAGCCAATCTTGCATGGTATGGTAAGGAAAGGTTTTTACTTAGTTTATGGTACTCTGGTACAGGCCATTTCACTCTCCCTCACTGAAGATGGAGGAATAATATCCAAACAGTCTGTATAAAGAGGAACAGAAATGGAAGCTTGTATAAGAGACCTCACCTGGAGTCTGGCAGTGTTTTTGGTTTAACCCTCTCTCCATTTGTTCCTTTGAAATCTCTCATATTCGCTAGCTCTTTGACACAACTGCTTCTGATCCCCAGCAGGCAGTTGCTTGCCACATAGGGGTGTGCTTCTGCACAGGCAGACAGGTTTGTTAGAAGTGACTGGGCTTGGGCAAGGTGGAGAGTTAGTCCCTAGCCTAAATCATCTCAAATGATGTGCAAATATTTGGGCTGAACTATCTATGATTTCACCGGAAGTTGTTACACATCAACAGATAATATGACTAAATTTATCCTTAATGGTTGCTATAGTCTGAGTGCTTTGTTCCCTTGAAATTGATATATTGACATCCTAACCTCCAAGGTGATGGTGTTAGGAGGTGTGTTCTTTAGTAAGTGATTAGGTTGTGGGGGTAGAACCTTCAAAACTGAGAACAGTGCCCCCATAAGAGAGGACCAGGGGTGAAGTGGGGATATTGCTCAGTACTAGAGCACTTGCCTAGCATGCATGAGGCCCTGGATTTGATCTGCAGAGCTGAAAAAAAAAAGTGGGATATGCTGAATGGGTCCCAAGGAGCTCGTTTGCCTTTTCCATCATGGGAGAACATGAGCCAGAAAGTAGACACTTACCAGACACAGAATCTACCTTGATAGTGGACATACCATCCTCCAGAACTGTGAGAAAGACATTTCTGTTGTTTGTGAGTGATCTAGTTTATAGCATTTTAGTATAGTAGCTTGAACAGACCAAGAAAATGGTCAAAGACTATAGCAGGGAAAAAGGCAAGTTCAACTATTTCCTCACTGCAACTTACCATTGTACGGGAGGACCTAGTACAACAAGGCAAGAAGAAAACTGAAGTACACAGATTGGGCAAGAAGAAGCAAAATTGTCTTTATTCATAGATGACATGATTATTTATGTAGAAATCCCAAGCACTCTACCAACAAATAAATAAATGAAACCTACTATAGCTAGTAAGTCTATCTAGCAAGGTAGCCAATAAAATGTCAATATATAAATGTTGATTATCTTGCTACATACTAGCAATAAATAATTAGAAAATGAATTTAAAAAATATCATTTATAGTAGTACCACAAAAGCGCAAAGATGAGAAATTTTAACAAGATATTTATAGCATCTCTATGTTGAAACTACAAAATATTGCTGAGAGAAATTATAGGAGAATTAAATGAATGGAGGGAGAACATGTTCACGAGTTGGAAAGCTCGTGTTATCATGTTAACTATTTTCAAATTGATGTGGAGATTCTATGAAATTCCTATCAAAATCTCAGAAGACTTTTTTTTTCTGTAGAAATTGACTCTAAAATATTTATAGAAATGCAAAGTACATGGAATGGTCAGAACAAGTTTGAAAGACTTAATGTAAACAATAAAAGACAAATAAGTTAATTTAAAAAGGGGCAAAGGATACGCACAGGCAGTTCATCAGAAAAGAAAAATGAGTGACCAGTAATCACATGAAAAGATGTTCAGTGTCATTACTCACTAGAGAAATAAATGCCAAAAGAAACCACGGTGACAAGCCACTCTGGACCTTTCAGGGTGGCTGTAAGAAAAGAGATGGGTAATGACCAAGTGTTGGAGATGATGTGAGAAACTGGAACACTCACCCGATGCTGGGAAAGCGTAAAATGGTGCAGTCACTTTGGAAACGTTTGGTAGCTCCCCGACAAGCTCAAGTTACCGTACACGAGCAATTCCATCCCCAGACATTTACACAAGAGAACTGAAAACACGTGTCCACACAGAAGCATTTACACGAATGCTTGTTCTTTACAGTATTAAAAGCAGCATTATTATTTTTCTTTTAAAGAGAGAGAGGGACAGTGAGAGAGAAAGAGTCAACTTTATTTAGTTTTTCATGTGGCCTTTGTTGCTCTGACACTTCATTGTATATGTGGTGGCACATGACAGACAAGTTCTGTAACTGCTGAGCCACCGCTCCAACCTTAATGCAGCATTATTTACAGTAGCCAAAAAGGGGAAAGAATCCAGTGCCCATTAACAGATGAATGGATGAAAAATGTGGCATAAACATACAATGTAATATTAAATAATATTCCATAAATAAGAGATACAGTATGGATACACGATACGACATGGTTGGACCCAGAAAATGTGTTGAGAATAAGAAGTCAGACACAAGTTGTTATTGCATTTGTGTGAAATGTTCAGAATAAACCATAGAGACAGAAAGTAGATTAGTGCAAGTGCTGGGGAGGTAGCTCAGTGGTAGAGCACTTGCCTAGCATGCATGAGGACCTGGGTTCCATTCTCAGTGCTGTTAAAAAAAAATGAGCAAAAACCCCACAAGGTATATTAGTGCATGCCAGGGGCTGTGGGAAAGAATGCAAGTGACTGCTAACCACAGGATTTCTTTCTGGTGCAATACAAAAGTTCTAGTGTAAGATAATGATGAAGTTCCACAATGTTGCAAATATATTAAAAAACCATTGAATTACCCTCTTTAAAAGAATTAAAAAAAAAAAACTAGTGAAAGTTCGCATGTGCATGATACTTTGTAGCTTTCAAGAAGAGATGAAAGATACCTTAGACATATTACAGCAGGTGCTCTTGGTGTGAAGGGGACAAATAATGTAAAATGAGAATAGAACCCCCGCTCCCCTACACAAAGAACTGCAGAGAGAATACATTAGCAGTGACCAGGGGTTAGGGTTGGGGACAGCATTTAACTGCAAAATGGCATCATGACAGAGTCTTTTATCCAGTGATGGAGTTGTTCTGTATTCTGATGTTTGTGGTTGTTTCATAAAATTGTATGTGTATTAAAAATGCATGGTATAGTACATCAGAAAAAAAAGTCATTTTTAAAAAACCAGAATGTAATTTTTAAAAATAGTTTGTTGAGGGCTGGAGCAGTGGCTCAGCAGTTTTGGTGCTTGCCTGGCAAGCACAAGGACCCGGGTTGAAACCCCAGCACCATGTACACAACTGAGTGTTGGAGCAACTAAGGCCATGTGAAAAACTAAATAAAATTGTTTCTCTCTTTCTCAATCTCTCTTACTGTCCCTCTCTCTTTAAAAAAAATAGTGTGTTGAGGTTCCTGTTTTTATATTTATTATTTTAGTCTTTCCCCATTTGTTCATAAAAATGTCTGTGTTACTCTTCTCTGTGAACAACCTCCCTTAATTTTTTTCATCAAGTCATGTGTTTATCAATTTGTTGGTTATTTCACAGTTTAGTACATGAAAGGTGTGCTGCATAGATATTGTTTAGGCTTTTGTAGACAGAATTTCAGAGATGGATAACCTTACATATTATTTTCCTACTCAATAATAAAGGTATGTTGATTTCTTTGACATTAGAAGCTACCTTAAAATGTTTCCAGCATTAGGCTTGAATATAATCACTTGCTACTAAAACAACAACAATAAAGCAACAACAACAACAACCCCCAGCTTGTGTTCAAAAACAGGAGCTAACAGTGTAAAAGATCTTCCACTCTGGGGTCGTAACACTGGCTCTTCCGCTCTCATACCCACCCCGGGCACTGTAGGTAGATCACCACTTGTATCACAGCATTTGCCGAGTACATTCTGGGTTGTTTTTCAGAGCATCGCCTGAGTTTGTGATTTCTGCTGCACATATGTGATCATGTAATTTTAATTCTCCCTCTAATGTATGAATGCCACCAGAATCTCCTGCTGGAGGTGACGTCACATCTTTCCTCTGAGTCTGTGTAAAAGTGAATTTAAGATCAGAATAGATCTATCTGTGCTAATATGATCAAAAAGTGGATAGTTTATTTCAGTTGTGATATTGGGTTTTCATTTTGATTTCTAATGACTTCGTATTTTGCTTTCAATTATTGATGATTATCTAGGCACAGAATGTTTTAAATATCTGTAATAAAAGTATAGAAATATTTATTTTTGGCCCAGATGACCCATGCTACAATCATGATAGCTATAATTTAGATAATGAGAATAGCCCTTTAGAATTAATTTTCTTGGTCTTTTTCCCCCCCTCTTCAGTTTTCTACTTTTTAGCTAACACGTTGCTTTCCATTTCTTTGAGGCTATATTTCTGATTTTCAAATATGGCTATCCATGTCCATGTTTGCCTCACAATGCCATAGAGAAGTAGCTTCCTATTTTTTCCACATTTTTATTGGTGCATTATATTTGTACATAATGAAAGGATTTGTTGTTAATATTCATACATGCACATGGTAATACAATATAATTTGGCCAATATTCCTCCCAACACTGCCCCCTCCTTCACCTCCTTGCACCTCTTGGTCCCTTTCTTCTACTGATCTCCCTTTGAGTAGCTTCTTATTTTTGCTTTCACTTCTTTACCCTCAGGTTCACATTTGGGAACTGGCTCTCAGCAACAGCCATGCTCTTTGCTCCACCTCCAAGGTAAGATGCCTATTCTCAAACCTGCTCTTGTGTAAACTGAGGTGAATTTATCAGAATGCCGATATACATTGGCCAAAGTGATTTGTACACAAAACATCAATGATCCCTTTCCTCTAGAAGTCTGTCTAAGAAAGAGGAAAATGGCCTAGTGTATTTTATTTTATATACTACCAGGTATGCTTCTCAAATACTGCATATAAATGGGAAAATTTAAAACTATTTCAAGTGCAACAGGGGACTTGACCTTCGGGTAAAATCTCTGGAGAATTCTTTTAAAAAAGGAAGAATTAATCTATAATCATTTTCTTGGTTTGGAACTTTGCATACTAGGGCCTTTTAAAGCAAGGCCTATTTTGACTTTAAGGACACAGAAAAGTTCTTTTTTTAAAAAGTAAAGTTTATAGGCTAGCATGTGGTTCATTTTGTTTCTTATAACTTTTATTTGCAGCAACCTTTTAAGAAGCTCGAAGAAATTAACCTAGGTTTTAAGAATAGAAAGTCCATTTCAGGCTTTCTTAGTCTTTTTGGCTTTATATGGGGACAAATCTTTAGAAGAGTTTGGGATGGAGAGAGTTCACTGGGCCTTATCATTAGGAGAGGGCGGAAATACAGGGAAGAAGAGCCCAGAAAAGGCTCAGAAACGCAGAGGTGTCCTTGGATGGTGCAGGCCAGTGATATTAAAAACATCTCAGCTGTGGAAGCTGTTCTTCAAAGGAAGCATGTTCAGAAGCCTAATATATTGAAGAGATATAAGCCAAGCTGCTCTGGTTGAAGCAATGTAGGAAGAGCCTGGCACCTACTGATAAAGGGCAATTTGTGTCATGCAGTTAAATGTGTGTCACTGATAAGAAGGTCAGACCAACTGATGCTGTAACCTGGGGCTTCCATGTGCCCTGTGCCTGCTCTGTCATTAGGATCAGCTGCATCACCTCTGTGAGCCTCAGGACTCTGATCTGTGAAATGCAGGTTAAATCAGCTTTGCAGATTCCCATAGGGCTGAAGAAACTAACACAGGTATTGTGCTTGGCAGGGTGCTGCACATGGTAAGACCCAATGAACGTGAAAACCACTGCCCCTTCCCACTAACCACTCAGCTTCCCACCTGACTAAAAATGGTCATCTAGAAAATCAGTAATGGATTTCACAGCCCTGTAGGTGGAAGTGTCTTCAGAAGGAATTATGAAAAGGAGAATATTGCCTCTGAAGGGAAAAGGACCTGCTGTTTCTTCTCTGGGCTTCTTTAGTTGACACCTGGGTTTCTGAGTTGGGAATCCTAGATAAAAAGCACAGATTCTCAGAGCTGGAGCAATACAAGAGCACCCACCCATTCAACAGCCTCTTATTGGTGTGGAACCTGAACTTCCAAGACCTTATTGAATACCCAAGGTCAACAAAAATTACTCACATTCCTTTGCTCTGAGAAGCTGTTTTACAAACTGAAAGCAAGAATTCACTGCAAAGGAATGCGATGAAAATTTCTGATATTTGACAAAGGGGGCAAAAATATATTGTGGAGGAAAGACAGCCTGTTCAACAAATGGTGCTGGATGAACTGGACAGCCATATGCAGACAACTGAAATTAGATCCTTATCTCTCACCCTGCAAAAAAATAAAATCAAAATGGATCAAAGAATTAGGAATGAAACCAGCAACTATACAATTGCTAAAAGAAAAAGTAGGATCAACACTCCACAACATCAGTGTCAACACTGCCTTCCTTAACAAGACTCCCATAGCAAAAGAATTAAAGCCAAGAATCAATGAGTGGTATGCCATTAAACTGAAAAGCGATGTTCATCAGGGAAATTGGTCTGTAGTTTTGTTTTCTTGATGTGTCTTTGTTGGATTTTGGTAACAGAGTTATATTTGTTTCATAAAAAGTATTTGTGAGGGTTCTGACCATTTCAATTTCATGGAATAGCTTACAAGGCAGCAGTGTGAATTCTACTGTAAAGGTCTGGTAGAACTCTGCTGAGGATCCATTAGGTCCTGGGCTTTTCTTTTCTGGAAGGCCTTTGATTGCAGTTTCAATTTCGCTACCTGAGATTGGTTGGTTTAGATGTTCAATGTCCCGTGTTAATTTTGGAATGTTGTATGTGGCTAGGTATTTGTCCATTTCTTCCAGGTTATCAAACTTGGAAAAGTATGTCTTTTCAAAATAAGTTCTGATAATCAATTTCAGTTGAGTGATAGCTCCATTTTTGTCTTTGATTTTGTTGATTTTCTTTACTTATTCTTCTTTTTGGTGAGGTTGGTTAGGGGTCTATTGATCTTATTCATTTTTTCAAAGAAACAACTCTTTGTTCTGTTGATACTTTGTGTATTTTTTCTCAATTTCATTAATTTCATCTCTGATCTTAGTTATTTCCAGTCTTCTGTTGGGTGTGGTATTGGATTATTCCTCTTTTTGTAGGGATTTGAGTTGGAGCATAAGTCTATTTCAGCTCTTTCCTAATTTTTGACGAAGGCACTCAGTGCTATAAATTTACCTCTTAAGAATGCTTTCATACTATCCCATAGATTTCAATCCATTGTTTCGTCATTCTCATTTGTTTCCAAGAATTGGTTGGTTTCTTTTCTCACTTCATCTTTGATCCATTCTTCATTTAAGAGGGTATTATTCAATCTCCAAGTATTTGTGTATTTTCTGTTGTTTTTCTAGCTGTGAATTGCTAAAATCATACCATTGTGGTCTGATAGGATACATGAGATTATATCAACTGTTTTATATTTGGTAAGACTAGCTTTGTGGAGTAGGATGTGATCTATTTTGGAGAAAGATTCATGTGCTGCAGAGAAGGTAAACTCAGCCAATTTGGGATGGAATATTCTGTAAATGTCTGTTAAGTCCATTTGATTTACAGAGTTGTTTAGGTTAGAGATATCTTTGTTGATTTTTTTCTTTGATGATCTTTCTAGTCTTGGTAGTAGTATATTAAAGCCCCCCCAGTATTATTGCATGGAAATTGATAAGAGGTTTAATGTCCTTGAGTACTTTTTCCATATATTTGGAAAGGTTGTAATTGGGGGCATGAATGTTAACTATTGTTATGTCTCCTTTTTAAAACTTTTTTTTTTAAAGAGAGGGACAGTGAGAGAGAGAGAGAGAAAGAGAGAATCAATTTTATTTAATTTATCATGTGGTTTTCATTGTTCCAACACTTCACTGTATACATGATGCTGGGGTTTGAACCTGTATCCTTGTGGATACAGGTTGCCATTACTCCAGCCCGTATTATGTCTTTTTGATATATTATTCTTTTTACTATGATGTAATGACCTTCTTTATCCTTTTAAATTTTGATCAAAATTAACTTTGTCAGTATAAAGATCACAACATTGGCTTGCTTTCTTGGGCCACAAGCCTGGTAGACTTTTTGCCAACCTTTCACCATCAGTCTGTGTCTATTTTTGGCTGGGAGGTGTGTCTCCTGTATGTAGCATATTGTTGGATTTTGCTTTTTTATTCAGTCATCTAGTTTGTGTAGTTTGATTTGGATTATTGAGTCCATTCACATTCAGTGTTAGAATAGATATGTTACTTCCTTTTACTCTATTTCTTTGATAATAGAGTTTCTCAATTTTTGAGTTTTCTCACTTAGTCGCTTCATTAAATCTTCCTTTAGTTCATTGTTCCTTTTAGTTATCAGATCATTGATAATTTGTTATAGATTTTCATCCCACTCCCTGACTGTGGGCTCCTTGCTACAGGAGTTGTGGGGTTGAGGTGAGCCTCTTCTAGTTTGATTCTTCATCTTTGAAAATCTTCTTCTGGATCTTTGAAGTGGGGTTCCCTGTATGGAAGCAAGACAAGTCTCTGGATTCTCCTTCCTTATGCGTCAAGAGTTGGGTCAGACACCACCTCTCTGATGACCACTTCCTTCCAGAATGCTATATCTGCCTGGAGCCTTGTTTGGTTGCACCTTTTGGGTCAAGGTTCCAGGACTTGGGCTTGGTACCTGGTGGGGTTGCTAGGTAGCCCACTTAATTGTTGAAGCTAAGTGGTGGAGGTGTGTCACTGGGTGCTAGAGTCCCAGAGGTGTGGGATAGGCCAGAATGGACCATCCTATGTGCTGCACTGTGATCTGGGATCCTTGGTGGTGGGATGGACCCAATATATCTGGACGCAGCAGGTATGCATGACAGCTGGGTGGTATCTGGGGGTGGGGTGCTTGGAGGTGTCTGGCTTGCCTGCTGTGGTGGGACCAGAGTCCTAGGCATACACAGGTATGTGGTAGGGTCTGTTCAGGCTTTTTCTCATTCCTTAAATTGAAGTGAATTCTTGGCCTGAGATCTCTGATTGTTTTTCTTTGGGTCTTTGCTGTTGGATTGGTAGTTTTGTTTTGTCCCTTACTTGGGTTGGGGTATTGTCAGGAAAGTTGAGTTCAGAAGTCAATCCCCTAACCTGTGAACTGTTAGTGACTCTTAAGATGTCAGCTCCTCATGAGCTGATAGTAAATCATCAATATGAAATGATCAATGCATACAATAAACAGTATTAAATTGGTTATTTAGTACAGTTTATATCAGAATGCTAAATTCCACCTATGAAACAAATGGTAGTGTTAGTCAGTACTTTCAGTGACACTAGTATTTAACTATCACCTATGTCAGGCTTCAAAGCATACAATAGTTATTGAGTTGGGATTCACAGCAGTAATAGTTACACAGTCTTAATGATGGGGGGGTCAAATAGTATAAACTAATTGGAAGCCTGAGAGAGAAGGGAATGTAAGAGAAATTTAGAAAGGAGGTTGTAATATCTGAGTGTGAACAGAGAGAAAGTAGAGGAGGTGAAAGATTTGCTGGAGAAAGAAAAAAAGAAAAACAAACAACAAACGCTGGAGGAAGAAAAGACAAAATAGAGGAAGGGTGAAAAAGATGTCAATAAGATTTGGGTGATAGCATAAGAAAGGGCAGAAGTAAGCACAGGAAAATTATGCAGGTGGGGCACAATATACTTCAAATACTAAATGAACTGACTAAAATCCACCCTTCAGCAGGCAGGACAAGGATAGAGAGAAGAGACAAGAGGGGAAAAGAGGGAAGAAGAAGAAGAAAAAAAACCACAAAAAACAAATAAATAAAAAAATTCAGGGAAAGACAACTGAAAAAACCCTGACAAAGACTAACTGAGACAAAAACCAAAAATCAAAATCAAAACCAAAACCAAAAGCAAAAGAGAAAGAGAAAAGAAGAGATAGAAAAACAAAACCAAAAACCCAAAAATAGCTGGTATTTTTATATGTCCATGATCCAATCAACTTCTCCAGTTGGCACTCAAATACATGTCAAAAACAGGAAAGAAAGAAAAAAAAATCCTTAATGAAAACTTGTTACTGTGGTCACTGAGGTTGTCTCTGTACACTTTGGGAGCAGATGTTCACTGTCCATCTGAGTTTTGTTAGCAGGGTCTCAGTCCGTAATTATGTGATCTCAAGTAGAGGACTGGATGCCCTCAGACTCTTGGCATTTCTAGGTGGAGATGTCCATGAAATCAGATTAAGGAATGCCCTGAGGACTGGTCTTTGCCAGTCTCCTGAGAATCTGAAACTCAGGAGTCTTAAGGCTTTTATGAGAAGTGGGGTTGAAATGCTTTCAATGCTCCCTCTGCTGGTTGCGCTCCCAGTCCTCCAGGATTTTTGAGCTCAGAGTGACGTCTCTTAGAGTTTAGCTTCTCAGGTGAGCCTTCCATTTGGGGTAGGGGTGGACAGGACTGAGCAAGGCTCCCCTGTACTCCACAAACCCCCTAATCAAAGTGAGGACTGGGCCTGACCCATGCCTCCTCTTCCTGGTTCAGCCTGTAAACCGTGGTGCAGTTGTGGAGTAGCTTGCTCTGAACTGCCGACTCACTCCCGCAAGGCGGGGGGCAGTCTGTTCCAAAGGACTCCTGATTTTCACTTTTATGCAGGCAGCGTAGAGATACTGTTCTCCCTTTATCTAGGGGTGTCTCTAGTTGAGCCCAAAGCAGTATTCTTTATAGAACTTGGCTTCTCTGTGTCAGATCGGATCACGTGTTATTGTTTGGCTCCTCTCCCACTCCCTTGCTGATGGGGAGTATTGGCGGTCGTAGCTGCAAGCTGCTGTGTCCTGGCTGGGATGGATATAATCCTTCTTTTCCACTTGCTGCACCCAAATATCTGATCACCCAAAAAACTCCCCTAACTAGTACTGTGTCCTGGTGATGATTTTTCCCAAAATGCACCTCATAGCAATGGAGCTCTCCTGGAGGTTTTTCATCTAGTCACAGAGCCAAAGGAGAAGCAGCCTTCCTGCAGCTCACCATCTTGGAAATCCCCTAATCTATATTCTTAATGGTTATGCATTTGGTTATTCTATCAGTTATTAAAGGAAGTGTGTGTGTGTGTGTGTGTGTTGCTAGGGATTGAACCCAGTGCTTTGTGCATGCTTGGCAAGTGCTTTACCACTGAGCTACATCCCCAGCCCCTAGAAGAGAATTGAGTATATATGTCCTCTTCTCTTTTTCTTTTTGCCAATTTTTGCATTATAAATTTTGAAGCTATAGTTTTGGTTAATATGGCTTTGCATGACTATACCTTCGAGATGAATTTACATCTTATCATCCTGAATATCTCTCATCATGTTAAGGAATGCTTCTTGCCTGAAAGTCTCCTTTGAGATTTGTTCTATCAATCATCTTCTGGTTAATATTTACATGGTTTGCATTTTCTATCCTTTCACTTTTACCATTTTAGGTCTAATATTTAAGGTGTGTCTAAGGTGTGTCTCTTAAAAAGAACACATACTTAGCTTTTTTCTTTTCTTTTAAGAGAAAGGGACAGTGAGAGGGAGAGAAAGAGAGAATCAATTTTTATTTAGTTTTTCATGTGGCTTTCATTGCTCAAACATTTCATAGTATATGTGGTGTTGGGGTTCAAACCTGCATCCTCACGCATGCCAGGCAAGTGCTGTAACTGCCAAGCCACTGCTCCAGCCATAGCTTTTTTATTTTCAACCAGACTAGCAATGTGTTTTTAAGTTGGAACTTTTAAAAAAATAAATCAGAGCGTTTAGTTTATATTTAATATAATTTTTGATATATTTGGATTTGTTTTTAATTTATTTTTTAAAGAAAGAGGGACAGTGAGAGAGAAAGAGAGAGAAAGAAAGAATCAATTTTATTTAGTTTTTCATTTGGTTTTTGTTACTTTGGCACTTTGTTGTGTATGTGGTGCTGGTGTTTGAACCCAGGTTCTCGTGCTTGCCAGGCAAGCACTGTAACCACCAAGCCACCGCTTCAGCTCTGTTTTTGATTTATTGATGAGTCAGTTTTATGTTATATTTTTATTCTTTCTTGGTTGTTTGTATTAACATTCTTTTGATTTTATAAATGAGCAATCTGTAACTTTGAGAAGTAACATATATTAACCAAGTTCAAATACCAGTACATCACAGAGTTGAGATTTAATCTTTGTTCTAAGTAATAGTTAAGCTCTACAAGTTATGACCCTGATGAAAGGAAAGGAAACACAAGATTGATAAATGGAGCTGTGTCATAGACTAGAAAGAGTTCTGGCCTTACAATTGAACATACCAGCTCTCCAGTGTGCAACCATGGCTTCCTTTCTGAAAGATGGGCGTGGTGGTACATGTTCTCCCCCTCACCTGAGCGGTTCAGCTCACAAGAGAAGTGGCAGTGCTTTTGGAATGAGTTTTCAAGTGTCAAGTGCTGTTCTTTTCACTTGGGATAGAGGGTTAGCAGGAAGTGTGAGGAACACAGAGCCTTGTAACACTGTCTGGCAGGTGGCACAGCAGGAAGGCAGTGACTGGGCAGGCTGGGTGTGTTTGAGGGTGTGAGAACAGGAAGTTGGCAGGAGAAATCTGCTCAAGATGGCTCAAAAAGGAAGGAGAGTTTCCACATGAGGAGGGAGATTGATGGGCAAGCAGCTCCCCTCAAGGTGGATATGAGGCAGAGGCTACACATGGATTATTGTACTTCCTTGTTTATTTTTTCCCTCATTGCTATTAATCTAAAATCATCCATGTTTCTCTTCCTGGTCTACATAGAACCCTTTTAAATGGGGAAATCTTTTGACTTAGCCCATCATGGTGGGATAAAGTCCATTTCTGATAGATTTAAGGGAGGAAGTTGGGGAAATAAAGGATGTTGCTATGTAGAGATGAGGCTTTGTGCCTGATATCCTAAAGTGACATAATGTTAGTAAAAGGTGAATTCATGAATATGCCTCATTTCCCTGATTCTTTTAATTGAGCTGTTCCTTTCTCAACCCACTTCCAAATTTAGGAGTTGTTTCAAGTCATCACACAAGTTAGGAGCTTAACAGGACTGGATTTCAAATGTACCCCTCAAAGTTTATGAGCATAAGGGGGTGGGAAAATGAGTTTTCTGACCTTTCAGACTGGCATTCCAATTTCTCTAGGAGAATGAAAAAAAAAAGAAAGTGAAAAGTGGGAGGCTTCTTATAGCTTTGCTTTTACCCTTCTCACTTCCTGTGCAGAATAGTCTTCTGGTCTCATGCGTGTTTATTACAGCCATCACAGCAAAAGGTACAATGGTGGAAAAGATGCTGCCTTATAAATCAGGAGGCTCATACTGTAGGTTTGTTAACAGCCTTCTGATGTTAGTTTAACAGAAATCCCAGTTTGGTTGGATAGATTTCATGGTGGAGTACAGAGACAAACACAAAAAAGTAAAAGACAAACAACCAGAGAAAGAAGTGGGGAGGATAGGTATTTTTTTCCTTGTTCCCTGTCTAAAGGGAAAGAATTCAATTTTTACTCTTAAGTATGATGTTAGGTAGTTTCCCCACATGTGCATTTTATCAGGTTCCCTTATGTTTTTAGTTTTCTGAAAGTTTGTGTTTTTAATCATGATGGATGTTGAGTATTATTAAGACTTTTTTCTGTATGTGTTTAAAGAATGTAGAATTTTTCAGTTTTATTTTGTTAATGTGGTAAATTATATTTTTGATTAATATTAAATTAATCTTGAATTCCTGAAAAAGAAATACAAGTGAAAACATTCTAAATGAACTGAAAGTGTTCTTATCTTTAAAAAATACCCATTTAAACTAAATTTATTTGTAGCATTCCATTTAGTAACTTTTAAGTATCTATATTTTCTAATTTTCTCCTGACAACAAATATGAGTTTTATTTGAGTCAGAGGCCGATTATTTATTTATTTATAGAATATCCCCGTGTTGGCCTCCTAGTCCCCAGTTCCTGCTTTGGGGAGATGCAATGGGAGTAGATATCATCCTGCAAGCATGGAGATACAGAGTGATGCTGTAATATAGGAAAGAAACCCCCAAACCATAAACCTGGGGGCTTAGATAGGGACTGCTGCATAGGTGCCCCTCCACTCTGGAGTAAGGAAGGGAAATCTGTCATATATTTGGGAGAAGAAGCAGAAATTCCCTAGATGTTACAGGTCTTTGGAATAGAAACATAAAGCCAGGAATTTATTATCCTTTGAACTGTAAATAAATGGCTCCAGAAGAGATAGACTTATAAATGTCTTAAGAGTAATTCAGAATCTCCAATTTTTACTCTATGGCCATTTTTTTTTCTTTTTTTTTCTTTTTGAACAACCTTACAAGATTTTAACAAAATAATATAAAATGTGTATATATTCTGGATATTGCAATTATCCCCAGGAGTGCCCCCCCAATTACCCTCCCTTATCCCTCCCTTCCCCTTCCCACTATAACTCTAAAAAAAGTATTAGGTTGTAAAGCATTACATCTTATCTGGATTTAACTCATGCTACTAGACCAACTTTCTCATTGTCCAGGGTCTAGTCCCCACCTCCACAGATGAGTGGAGACAATCGACCCTTAGATCTCTGGGTTAAGCTGATTTTACTCATCATGATCTCTTCCATAGCCATCCATTTACCTTCGAAGGCT
>PVKS010031767.1:0-23148 GCA_004027875.1 Aplodontia rufa
GCCCCCAGACCTGTCCTGCCGGCGCCGGCTGCCGGTTCCCAATGTCCTGCTGGCCCCCGAGGAACGGCTAAGGTCCGCCGAGGCTGTTCCCGCTGCTCCCCGCTCCAGAACCCAGGGCGGGGGGCGACAGTAATGCACCAATAATAAAAGAAAAAAACTACACTAAGATTTCATCTCACTCCTGTCAGAATGGAAATGATCAAGAATAAGAACAACAATAAATGCTGGTGAGGATGTTGCAAAAAAGGTATACCCATACATTACACTATCATAAGACCCACCTATCCCACTCCTTGGTATTTATCCAAAGAACACTGATAGATGCTCATCAGTGTTTATAGCAGTGCAGTTCACAATAGCCAAGTTATGGAACCAGCCTACATAACCATCAATAGATGAAAGGATAAAGAAAATGTGAATACTATAACACAATGGAATTTTACTCAGCCATAAAGAATGAAATTGTCATTTTCCAGTACATGGATGGGACTGGAGAACATCATGCTAAGTGAAATGAAATAGACACAGAAAGTCAAGGATTGAATGTTTCCTCTCTTATGCACAAGTTAGAGAGAAATACAGAATTTTTTTAATTTCATGAAAATAGGGAGAACAATGGAGCAGAGGAAAGAGATTGAGGAGGAGGGAAGAAAAATGGGAAAGAGGAGAACTGGAATGAAATTGACCAAACTATGATAGGTATGCACATGACTATATCACAATGAATCTCACTTTTATGTATAAGTATTATACATAACAGTTAAAAAATAAATTAGTAGACAAAACATCAAGAGTTGAGGAAAGGGATCATGGGGAGGTAGGAGCAAAGGGAAGGGGGTAGTACTGAGAATTGAAATGGAGCAAATTATGTTATACACATTTATGAATATGTCAAAATCAACCCCATAATTATGTATAAGTTTAAGGCACTAATAAAATGAATAAATATGGTTATATAATATATATAAATAAAATATGCATTGAATACACAAAGAATAGCTGATTTATCCAAGTGCTTTACTCCATTCTAGGAACTATGAACTTAATATTATCTTATGTAATCTTCACAGCACCCTCACGGTAGCTGCTATTATTATCTCCATGTCAAGAAACTGAGTCTCAACAAAGTAAAGTAATACACCTAAACTGATACAGTTTCTACCAGGGGGAGCCAGGCAGCCTAAACTACAACACAACAGATGGAGATAATGCACTGGGGAAGAAGGAATTGTTTCTTGCTCATTTGCTCTGCAGGAATAAGTTTAATGACAGAGAAAGTGGTACCCTTGCTTTGAATAACTAGAAAGTCTGGAAGGCCTACCAAGGGTGACTCAACAATTGCAAATCAACAAACATAATCCACCATATAAATTGAATCAAGAATAAAAATCAGATGGTCATTCAACAGATGCAAAAAGGAGCCCTCAGCAAAATTCAACACCCCTGAATGACAAAAGCACTGAAGAACTAGAAACTGAAGGCCTCGCCTCATTAAGGCTCTATATGACAACCCAAAGCCAACATCATAGTGAATGGGGAACAACTGAAACCACCTCCCCTCCAGTCAGAAAGAAGATAAGGTCCACTCTCACCATTCTTATTCTGTAAAGTACTTAAAATTTTAGTCTGAGCAATTAGGCAAGAGAGAGAAATAAAAGGGACACAAATTGGAAAGGAAGAAGTTAAATTATTCCTTTTTGTAGATGATATGATCCCAAACTTAGAAGGACATAAAGGTTTCACCAGAAGACTCCCAGAGCTGCCTAACAAATCCAGCCTAGTAGCAAGACACAAAATGGATTTTGTATATAAAAATAAAAACCAATACTTTTTCTATACACCAATAATGAATGCACTGAGAAAGAAATCATGAAAACAATTTTATTCGTGATCACTTCAAAAAACATAAAATACCTAGGAATAAACCGAACCAAGGAGATGAAAGTCCTCTACAATGAAAACTATAGAACACTGAAAAAACAAATTAAAGAAGATGCTAGAAATGGAAAGACCCCCCCACCCCCATGTACATGGATAGGCAAAATTAATACTGCTTAAAATGCTTATATTGCCAAGGGCAATAAACAGAGCAATCCCTATCAAAATACCAAAGACATTATTCACAGAACTAGAAAAACAACAATCCTAAAATTCATATGGAAGAACAGAAGATCCAAAAAAAGACAAAGCAATCCTGAGCAAAAAGAGCAATTGGAGGTACCACAATACCAATTTCAGATTATACTACAGAGCCACAGTAACAAAACAGCATGGCCCAGCACAAAAGCAAAGAAGACCGACGGAGCAGCACAGAAAACAGAAACAGACCTCACAGCTGCAGTCACTGCTTCTTGACAAAGGTGCCAAAAATGTACATTGAAGAAAAGACAGCCTCTTTAACAAGTCATGCTCGGGAAACTGGATGTTCACATGTAGAATGAAACTAGATCCCTAGTTCTCACCCCGCACAAAAGTCCACTGAAAGTGGACTGAAGACACAAGTACAATACCAAAAACTTTGCAACCGTTAGAAGAAAAAGACCAAGAGTCCTGGGGTACATTTATGATACTGCAGCTTCAGTCTTCGTTTTTCTTTACAATAGCAGAGAATCTGGAAACATTTAGGAAAGGCCAAGCCTCTGACATTCAATCCGTATGAATCCTTCCTCCATGGCATTGCCTGTTCTTCAGATTCCAGCTCAGCTTCACCAGGATAGCCAAACCCTTCATGATTGAAGCCTTAGAGTCAACAGGCATGAGGTTTCGATCTGAGTCCTGCCACTTCTCAGTTTGGGGGGAGTTCTGGGATTCTCTGCGCCTCGGGCCCATCTGAGTGGGATAATGACAGTCCCTCCTTCACAGGGGAATACTGGTTTCTATGTTATGTAAATGATAAATAAATATGATTTGCTATTAAGATAATATTGTTTTCTTCCTCTCCATCTCTGGAGTTCAACGACCAGTGAACTTCAATCATGATAAAGCAATGCCTGGCATATAGTAGGCAGTCAATAAACTTTAATATATGAATCAATATCATTCTCCGTGATGTCTGTTCCATCAGCTTTCAAATCCTCGACTAGAACATCAGCATGGAAGACAGGAATTTGTCTTTCCATTCTGCATCCCACGTAGCATACAGCATGAGATTGGCAACCCACTCAACAAATGCTTGCTGAAATACCTAAAAGTGTTGGCTGTGTCTATAGGATGGAATGGCTAGAGCCCCAGGCATATCTACACTACAGCATAGACAGTTCCTATCCTATAAGAAACACTGCAAAGCCCAGCAGGTCCTTGCTTTCTGAAACACCCACCTCTGTTCTCCACGCATCCAGGCCAGAGAGTGGACACGTCCTCTCCATGATTTGTGATGCCTCTGTTGGGACAGAGGAAATGCAGCAGCAGCGACAGTGTCTACGCAGGGACGCGTGCAGCAGGCTGGCCTGTCTGCCGGAGAGATGGGGGCTGGCCAAGGAACCAAGAGCTTGGCTCCCCTGGGCACTGCACGCTGCCGCAGCTAACCACAGTAATTCATCATGTTTAAAAACTCACCCGTGGGAGGAGCCCTGAAAGAGGCAGGGCAATCATCGCCACAGATTCTCAGGGAAACTTGGGGCTTGAGTCGGGGTTTTTTTGTTTGTTTGTTTGTTCATTCATTTGTTTGGTTTTGTTTTGTTTTTACATCAAGCCTAAAAGGATAGTGAGAAACATCCAATTCACTGGATGTTATAAACAGGAACATGATCCAGTGGGGTGAGAGGAAGAAGAAGTTTACCTAAGGATGCATAACGGGTGGGCAGAGGTGATGGTGCTAAGCAGCTCAGACTTGTCACCTGACTTCAAACTGGGAAGACATGACAAAAAAAACAGGAAAAACAAAAACTTTCATAAATCTACCTACCTGTCTGTGACCTACACCAAAGAACTACTCAGGACCTTTCCAATTCTAGGAAATTCTTGTTTCGGTAACACCAACAATTTTCTCCCATGGCACCGTCTCCTTGGCCCCATGCCAGAGTTGGCAACCAGATAAATTCACAGGAGGCAGCTCTAGAGAGGCCTAAGAGATTTTCTTCTCCCAGAGAGAAGCGAGAATATGAAAGGAGACAAGAAAGAAGAGAGAAGGAAATCTCTTTTAAATAATTTTCTCAGCATTCCCATGAGTGAGGAAACTGTAATTCAAGAAGGTTAAATACGTAGCTCAATGTCCTTCCACCAGCAAGAAGAGAAGCCAGGATTCAAATCCCAGCTCATCTGAACACAAAGCTCTGGCTCTCATCCTCCTCATTTCCCCGCAAATGTGACTGGAGATAGCTCTGCCTCAACTGAAGGAAAAACAGAAAGGAAACTGTCCATCATTCTGAGCTGCTATGACTAAATAACACAAATTAGGTCATTATGAATAATATATATATTTATTCATATAGGATATATATGTTACTACAGTTCTGGAGGCTGGCAGTTCAAATTGAAGGCAACAGCAGATTTCATGTGTGGTGAGGGCCCCTTCTCTGCTTCAAAAATGGCACCTTCAAGCTATGCCCTCACACAGGGAATCATGTACTCTCTTCAACCTTTTTTTGTAAAGGCACTAATTACAAATTCCATGTCCCAAAGCACCCCCACCAAAAAGGTACACTGAGGATTTTCTTTTTGGGAGAGGGGGGTTAACCAAGGATTTAACCCAGGACACTTGACCACCAAATCACATCCCCAGTCCTTTTTATTTTGACACAAGGTCTTGCTAAGTTGCTCAGTGCCTTCTTAAATTGCTGAGGCTGGCTTTGAACCTGTGATCCTCCTGCCTCAGCCTCATGAAATGCTGGGATTACAGGCACGTACCGCTACACCCAGAAAAGGGATTAAGTTTCAACATAAGAATTTGGGAAAGACACTTTCAGATCACTTGGTAATTCAGCATTTCAGAGTTAGAATTTTTTTCTGTGTGGCATCCTAATTACCGTCTAACATCAGTCTTTCCATTTGGGGCAATTGCTTGCATTCTTTCCTTTGCCTAGATTTTCCCTCTAGCCAAGCTCCAAGAATCAGGTAAAGCCTCCTTCTGTCAGAAAGCCTTGCTTGACTAGTCTCTCTCTCCCCACATGATGTTCCTTCTCTGCACAGTCTGCAGCCCATACCAACAGTAATAGCAACTTGAGAACAGCAACAGAATTGTTCCAGTTCCCTGTCAGGCTCTGTTCTTGATGCTTAATTTGCAGACAATTTAGTCCTCACAAGGACTATAAGGTGAGTACCATCACCCTCCCACTCTGACAGCAAGGTTAGACAGCCCTAGTCACAAGCTCCAAATGAACATAATCCAGACTCTCAAAGTCTGTCTCAGCCACATCCTTCATCCCTAACCACCCATTGCACTGCCTTGTATTTCCACGCTGTTTTACAAACAGCCTCATTTTTCATCTCAGGTGCAGATTCATAACAATCCTCAAATGCAAAAAGAAAGGAACTCTTTAAAGAGAGCAGGGAACTTATAAGACAGGAAACTTACCAAAGCAACACATCCGGGAAATAATCATTCCAGGCTTCCAGGTCTCTGAGTCCCAGGCCAGTCAACTGCCCCTGGAACATTACTCAGAGGTGGCATAGCCATTACAAAGAACTGTGATTATTGGCCACTCCCAGGGACCAGGAAAAGCCCAGAGAGGGGCTAGGAAATTGAAACCAATAACTGGGATCCAGGGAAGAGGTGTCGGTAAGCCCCAGGAAAGTAAACGCTGACAGCTCCCTTGCCTCCAGTAGAAGGCAGACAGCTACTGTGCTTAGCCCAGGGCTGCAAATATAAGTATCCAATGAAGAAGAGACTCACAGAGTATGGTTCCCTGTTCAGGGACTGTAAGATCTAAAGGGCTAGTGCTATCATCCCCTCCTTGGGAATGAAACTAAGGCCACCTAAATAAAACTTTGGCCAAGATAAGAGAGTAAATTAGCATGAAGAACCAAACCCAGGTATCCCCTCCAGCCTCCCTCCGCCAGAAACATCCTCTACAGCCCTCGGCAACCACTGACAGGAAACAATTGCTCACTGGATGGGGCATCCTGGGAAATCCTAATTATCTGGCTTCTGCCCCAGCGTGTCCCCAGCCTCTGCAGGCAAACACACCACATGCAAGAAGGAGAGGTGCTACCATTTGCACAGAGCCTAATGACAAGGCTATAATTTCATGGTGTCTTGGCCAAGATGTTTGTCTATCCAAGGGAGTGAACACCTTTGGCCTGCCCTGACATAGGCCTTTGGCCCTGTGTGGCCTAAATAAGTCACCTTGGAATCCTCTCATTCGCTCTTTAATGAATAGCTTCCTCGGTCAGGGAAATGCTTTTTAAATCATGGAGTCAGAAAAAAAAACTGAATAAATCCTATAAGGTTTATAGATATGAAAGAAAAGCAATCACATCTTGTTCTACCAAAAAAAAAAAAAAAAAGACAAATGCCTAGTCTCTTGGGGTCCCTTCCTACGCAAGCTAAAAATGATAATGTCACTCCAAGAATCTTGGCTGAGATGTCCACGGAGGGTAAAGAAGTCCAGGGGAAAGGAAAGGAGGAGGTGATTCCTGCTTCACTCAAAGTCCATTAATAATTAATGTCCTTCCAAAAAAATAATTAATGTTCTTCTTCATTGCACTGGGTTGGTTCTACAGGACAAAGAATTAAAAAGAAGTTCAATCTGTTGTGGACTCTGTAGCAGATTGTATGAAGCTAGAGCATTAACTAGAGGCCTCAGAGTTCCTTCCAAATTTCCAGTTCTATTCCCATAATTCTTGGAGGGCAGCAACATAAATAGCATAGGTTTTGGAATCAGGATAATTCAGTTCAGTTTGACACTGGCTTTGCTCTTCTGAGGCTCTGTGACCTTGGAGGAGGTGTGTCTGGTCTGCAAACATAGCTGATCTCCCCGCATCTCCTTGGGATATTGTGGGAATCTGATAAAATGGGGTAGGGATGCCCTGCAACGTGTAAGTGCTCAGTGAATATTAGTTCCCTCCCTTCCAGCAAGGGGGCATAAAGAACTCCAAGGTCTTCTGATCCTAAGACTCATTAAAGAAACAACAGCTGTGATCACCACAGAATTAAGTCAAAGACAACGCTGATGTGGAAACCTGGACTGCTTCTCAAGAACTTTGAGAGGCTGTCTTCTCCCCACCCACTGCCATAATGCCCAAATTAATTTTTATTTCTAAACTTGCAATTGGCAACCTGCTTCAAGCTTTTCTCCTGCTTTTTCTTCACGTGACTTCGGCTGTGTTTCTTCAGCCAAAAAAAAAAAAAAAAAAAAAAAACCCTCAAGCTGAAGTCTGCACCCTTCCCTCCAGAAGATAAATTATGTTGGTTTTTTTCAGTGAGTGAATCGGGGCAGGAGAGAGATTTCACTAGAATAAAATGTCCTGGGCTGAAGAGGTGACTTCAAGTTGATTTGCTTCGTTTGCAGAGAGGTTCCTGGGCCCCTTTGATTTGCCGGCTCCACCCCGGGAGCACTGTTCACCTCCAGGATCTCCTGGTTGGCCTTGGGGTAACATCCTGAGACTTGGAGCAGAGTTGCTCCGGACAGGAGGGCACTGAGGCACCGACCACTGGTAGCTTGGCTCTGTGTTCTTCTCTCCCTCGGAAAGAGGGCTGTTAGCAGGACAGGACGGAATAAACCATCCTGTTTCTTTTCTGGAGTAAGACAGCTTTTAGCAGAATTATCTTAAGGTATCATGCTCAAGAGAGAAGTTTATGTCCAGGTCCACGGATTCAGCATTTTTCCATTCAGGTACCACTGATTTTACATGGGACAGGAGATGATTTCAGGCAAGACTCAGACACACTAAAGTTCATGGAGTTATTTAGGGAAGAAGTTCTTTCCATTCCATCTCACTTCAAATTCTTCTCATTATGAAGCAGAAAGTCTGAACTTCATACTAGTGTGTCTTTAACACTGTCACCACTTCTTTATCATGCTTCTTAGCTTTAAAAAAAAACAGGCCCCAACTCAGGCCTTTAGCAGGCAACAGTACCTGCTCCAAAAACTGCTACAATATAATTACTTTTTCCATTATTTTATACCTGTTTTCACATCACCTACTTTTTAAAGCAAGTAATAATGGCTTCACATTTATCATAGTGTTGTAAAGATTTCTTTTGTAATAAATAAATGCACATTTTTAAAAAAGGGCTGATATTAAGAAAAATATTAAGTAAATCACATTATAGGTGGTTCACAGATATGGCATCATAGAAAATAAAATATGAGAGACTAAAATTGGAGAAACACTGGATTAATTGGAAAGAAATAATAGCATGTACATTTTGCCTCTGTCCTTCTCAAATTAAATAATACATCTTGTTGCCTTGTTTCTCCAATTAAAATGAATGCGCAGTCTCTCCCACTTCCTTTTTCCTTCCTTTTCCAAGGCTCTTTCTTAACAGCAGAGGAATTTGTGTCTGGTGAGAAATATCTCAGACTCTTTCCCCTGAGAATCTAGGGAAGTGCTTTGAGCTCTATCTACGCTCATTATACTCATTCATTAATTCATTTACTCAACATTTGCAGGCACCGCTAGGCTGGGTGCTCTGATAGAGCAGTGAACAGGTAAGATGAGTTCTCTGCCTTTCTCAGGTTTAAGATCTAACTGAGGAAAGAGAGGACTAGACGGCCAACTGCAAGTGTCACAAGTACTGTATGGGGGACCACATGACACTGAGAGCACAACCAAGAGGTCCCTAACAAAGAGTAGTGTTGTAATGCCTAGTGATACCCATCAGCTCCAGCAGAGCCACACAGAGAGACCACTCTTTTGCTGGGAGATCCCAGCCAAGTGACTTCAACCCTCAGCCTCAGTTTCCCTGTCAATTAAGCGGGGATAACTTGATCTCCCTCTTAATATTACTGAAAGGATTGAATGAGACAATAAGGATAAAATGTGTTAGTTAGCTGAGTGATCAGTACATAGTAAGTGTCCAATAAATGCCAAAGAACTTTCTCTAGCACCTTTCATCCAAAGACTATTTCCTATGTATGTGAAATTTCATGCAAATATCCCTGCCTGGCCTGAATCAATCCCACTTAAAAAGGGCAAGAGAATCTATGTATATTCTTATAACATGTAGCAGATCTAAAACAGAAAACAAATACTTTTATTGTTACCAACCTGATTTCATTTCCTTAAGTATAATTTGGTCTTGAAGAAAAATCCTCGTGTTGGGTTAGTTGATTACAGTGGCAAATATGTTCAAAAGAAAAAGGGGACTAAGAGAAAGAGAGAAAAAGGAAAAATGGAAAAAATAAAATAGTGGGATATGAGAACACATTTTTCACAAAACAAAAATCACAACTATTGAGAGAAATAAAAATCTCATTTTTATAATGCTTCAACATTTATGAAGTAGATTGGTATGCATTGAATTTTCTCAATGGCCCTGTGAGATAGATCCCATTAGCTCCATTGTATAGATAAAGGCCCAGAGAGAGGACATGATTTGCCAAAGGACTTCATTGGATATTAAACTCAGGAAGAACATTCAAGACAATCTGAATAAAGGGGTAGATGGGAGATAATACTAAAAAGAAAAACATCTTCTAAATTATGAATCACAGGAATGCCATGGGTTCTGGATCCAGTCCTTCCTGTTTTCTCAAGTGTTTTCAGGTTGATAGATGTTTTAGTTTATATTTTTAATCTCTTCTGAGGGAATAAGGAGACGTAATCCAAGGTCTCTAATGAAGGCCAGAGGGATAGATAAAATAATTAGGACCAGCAGTTCTCGACCTTACCATTGAGGACTCATTTTGCATTTACCCTAATGCATTCTGGCTTTAAAATATTTCAGTCCAGGGCTGGTGTAGTGGCTCAGCAGTTCAAGCACTTGCCTAGCATGCCTGAGGACCCAGGTCCAAACCCCTGCACCACATACACAACTAAGTGTCAGAGAAACAAAGGCCAGATGGAAGAATGAATAAAATTGATTCTTTCTCTTCCTCTATACCTCTCTCTTTAAAAAAAAAATATATAATATTTCAGTCCACTAAATTACATGATTTGAGTCTTGATGATCAGCCTCCTGTTTTTCTTAACTAAATACATTCTTTCAAGTCATCAGGAAAGACTGGGATTGACCACACAGAGTTGGTCTGATTCTAGTCAAAAGTCCAAAAAGAGCTTGGATAGGGGAACTGGTACAAGTGGTTTCGTTTGGGCAACTATATCATCAGGTACTCAGTCTGACTTCAATGTCTCAGTGCTGGAACCCCACTGCCCTGCTCACACCACACACAAAAATATGAATTCACAGTCAGTTCCCCAGGACCACAGACTTGAATATGCCATGAAAAACTGATATGGGAATGGCAATAAAACAGCCCTGGTGATCATTTCCACAAAGGAACAAAGAAGAGAGCATCATATGCTCACCTGCAGGACCTCACCTTTGTTTGGAAGCCCATACATAAATATGGGGACTGTTCTTTCATGGGCCGCAATGTAATCACAGAGAAGCAAATGCAGTTTGCAGGAGCTGCCTCCCACCCGCAGAGCTCCAAGAGAGTTCGATAACTCGATAATCTCACTATTGGTTGGTGGGATAACAGCAAAAGGCAATGTGGCTGCAATGCAGCTGCAGAAAATGCCAGATAGAGCCTCTTCTAGGAGCTCCTATGGAAGCAGCAGGGCTGGCCCTGGGCAGAATCATCACAGAAACAAGCCCCATTCATCCCCAGTATACGCAGGACTGAGAGGCTTGAAAGGGGCTCACCTAACCTATTCCAGTCTCCCACTATCCAGCAAGAGAAGTGAGACAAGACACCTGAGTTCCAAGTGTACAGTGTGAGGCAACTCCAGATCTCCTGCTTCACATGACCTCTTCTTACTCTGATCCTGCCCACCACTTACCTGAAACTCAAAGATTCTTACTCCAGTCTGGAAGAATGTTTCACCAAAAAGAAAATAAAATAAATGCTACAAATTCATCATGGCCTCCCAAGTTACAGCAGATTCTTTCTGGTCTGGGACTCCCTCATAACCAAGCCTGTGTTGACCATATTTTTAATTGGTGCTTTATTATTTTTTTAAAGAGAGGACAGTGAGAGAGACAGACAGAATCAATTCTATTGAGTTTTTCACATGGCTTTCATTGCTCTGACACTTAGTTATGTACGTGGGTGCTGGGGTATGAACCTGTGTACTTGCGCATGCCAAGCAAGTGCTGTAACCACCGAGCTACCACTCCAGCCCCTTAATTGGTGCTTTATAATTATACATAGTACTGGGGTTCATTATGCCATGTTCATACCTGTACATCCCATACTTTGATCAGTCCCACTTGCCCAGCACCTTCTCTTTCCTTCCCCTCTTGTGCACATTTCTAGCTCTGCTCACCTACCTTACCTTCAACCACCTTAATCTGCTCTTCAGTACTTTCTGAAGTTTGGCACTCACTGCTCTCTCTGGCTTTCATCCCCACTGCTCTCTTCCATACCCTCTGAGACTCAAAAGGAACTCCACTCCCATCGCTCTGCCCCAACTAAGCTCACTGTCTGGAATGCTCTCCTCTCTATGAGCCACCACCAGCCCATCTCCAAGTCCAGAATCTGAATTCTACCTCCTTCAGAGCCTTTCCAGGTATCCAGATCATGGTAACCATCTCCCTCTATGTCCAGCCCTCCTTAGAAACAGAGAAGGCACAAGTCCCTTTGGAGTATGCCTATGACCCCCACCCCAGGACTCCTTTTTGTGCACTCACCCCTTCCTCTCCTCTGTTACAGGAGTTCACCCCCTAGATAATGAATCCTATGAGCAGGCACTATGCCACCTCTCCCACTACATACCCAGAACTTGATCCAGTATCTCCTCCAAGGGAGACACTCAAAAAATGTTCCATGAATGAATAAATCACTAACTGAATAAGTAAGTGAACACAGGCCTTGGAATCAGATATAATTGTTTTCAAATCCTAACTCTACAATTCCATGGCCTGTGACCTTGGTAAATCACTAAACTCTCTGAGTTTCAGCTTCATCATCTGTAATATCTGCAAGAAAGTCAGAATACCCTTTGCAAAGGTTGTTGGTAGGATTAAATGACATGACATATAGCAGAATCTTAGGACATTCCTAAAGCAAGAAAAGCACTCAATCAATGGTATCCATCACTGCAGATCTGAACCTCATCTGTGTGTCAGGCACTGAATTAGGCACTGGGGATCCTGCACTTATTAAATGTAGGGCCTGCTTTCTATTTCTATTGTGTTTATATAGATATAGATATAGATATAGATATAGATATAGATACAGATATAGATATAATCTTATCTTTCCAATTAATAGTAAAAGAGCACATATACTTTGCTGAACAGTTGGTATTAATTATCTCCTGTGATCTTCACCATAACCTTATTTAACTGATTAGGAAACCAAAGCCAAAATGAGTTAATTAACTTGCCTAAGGTCAGGTGGCTAACAAGGGACCAGACAGACACTTGAACACGTGCAATCTGAATCCAAAGCACTCTTAATATTGAGCTCTCTTCTGGTCTCTAAGAATCTGCCATTGCCCTTGTCCTACCACAGGTAACACTTTAGGTTGCCATCAACATCCATAAAATAAACTTGGTTATGATGAATGAGGTCACTGAGGTATAGGATAGGCACCTATGCAGGGAGAGGGGAGTCCAGAAATGAGGGGGAGACAGGATGGCTGGTTTCCAATAAACTCTTCCCTCTATAACAGGTGCAGTGCCCAGCACACAATGTGTTGACTGAACAAATGGCCTGGAAGGGGACGCCCAAAAAACACTGTAATGGAGAACCCGAGTGGTCACACACAACTTAAGGCCTCAATGAATCAGGCAGGTGAGCCAGAACAAGAAATGAAACAGAAGAAGCAGAGCCTAGCTGCAGGTGAGAAAAGCTGCTTCTGTTTTGCTACGCATCTCACATTTGACACTAGATAAACCTGCTAGCCTCAGGTCTCTCATTTCTAAACAGGGTACCAAAAGCCTACCCTTCCAAGCTTTTCAGATCCCTGAGAGGTCCCAAAAAGACTTATTTTGAAAAAGTTAAAGAAGGTATATTTGAGGCTGATTTTTTAATTATTATTATTTTATCGGTGCATTAAAATTATACATAATAGTGGGATTCATTATGCCACACTTCTACATGGATATAACATATTCTGATCAATCTTTTCTTGTTTTGGTACTGGGGATTGAACCTAGGGGTGCTTTACATTACCAACCCATTTATTTTGAAATAGGGTCTCACGAAGTTGCTTAGGGCCTTGCTAAGTTGCTGAGGCTGACCTCAAATTTGTGATCCTCCTGTCTCAGCCTTCTGAATCACTGGGAATACAGGCATGTGCCACCACACCTGGCTCTGATCAATCTTTTTTAAATAAAAAAGAAAAGGAGAGAGGGATAGAGAGAGAGAATCAATTTTATTTAGTTTTTCATGTGACTTTCATCACTCTGACACTCTGTTTCATACATGGTGGGGGATTTGAACTCACATCCTCATGCATGCCAGTCAAGCACCATAACCACTGAGCCACTGCTCCAGTCCCTCTCATCAATCTTTTCATCAGAGTACCTTCCCCTTCCCTCCCAACCTCCTTTACCTTGATCTACTTGTTCTATTGCTCTTCATTATTATTATTAATTAGTGCATTATGATTATGTGTAAGCAAGATTCATTGTTGTATATTCATACATGGACATAGTATAATTTGGATGGCGTTTCTTGTAGAACTGCACCTGCCATGTACGTTGTACAAAGTGCAGTACCCTAGTTGTTCAAGAAGCAGGGTTTGCATCCTTGCTTGGCTACCTGGGGCAAACTCAACCTCCTGGAGTCTGTTTCCCTCTCTCTCAATAAAGGATATGAATATTAGCTTCTCACAGTTGGCCTGACATTAGCTCATTGTAAGTATTATGTCTGAAACTGTCTGCCGTTGTTTTTGTTGATTTGTTAAACCACATAAATAACAAACACCCTTCTCTAGCATAGCCACCTAGCAGAAGACATCATAATTTACTATTAATGGTCCAAGCATTAGGGTCAGACAGATCTGTCTAGGAATCTTAATTTGATCCCTTACTAGTAGTGGATTAAGCAAGTTATTTCACCTCTGTTTCTTTACTTCTAATGCAGAAGTAGCATCACTTCTTTTCTCTTAAGAACATGATCATATTAAGTATATAGAACGTACTTATTAAATGCCTACTATGTATAATACTGTCTTCTCAAGGAGCTCATATGAAAAAACAATTTACATAGGAGAATTTTTGAGTCACCTTTGTTCCACCCTCATTAAATCTCGAAACTTGTAGGACAGAAAACTGCTCTGGGAGCAACTTAACTCTCAAGGGCACTCCATGTGTCAAGGAGTGGGCTAGGGACTGGAGGTCTTTCCTTGCTGTTCTCTAAATGACCATAGAACAAAAATGGATTTTCTATTCCCAGAATACATATTTTGTTGATGCACTAATAACCTAGCCACTGGTAATTCAGGTCAGGGATTTGGGGGGAAAACTGAAGAAACTGCTGTCAGCCTTTTGGGAACTCAGTGCTAGACTCTAAGCTTTTAAAACAGTTTCTAAAATCCAGGAGAAAACTCCCTTTAATGAGTGCCGGCAGCCAGGATCCCAGAAGAGATTGGAGAAATGATATTGTGTTTTTATCTTACATTGTTGGCTCTGGAAAGTGGCCGGAGGCCTCGAAAGCTCGGATCCAGGTCTTTCAGCCAGCTGTCAGCAATCTGTTCAGAGGCACAAGCTCTGGGGTCTCTGAGGGACCTGCCCTGACCTCTTCTGCCTGAAGCCTGAGATAATGCCAGGAGAGAAGGATGGAGGCACCCCCCAGCAAACACAGGACACACAGAATATTGACCACAGTGGAACAGCAGACAGCGATGGCACCAACAACCAAAACAACTGGGCACTTGCTCTGTGTTGAGCTGCATTCTTTGTGTGTGATTTCATACGCAGGTAGTGTTATGATCACCACCAACTTTGCCATGGTCACCCATTGCTGAGGAGGGGAACCAGAACTGGAATTCAAAAGCCCACATACTTAGTACTACCTGTGTTTATATGAAAAGAGTAGGGATTCACCCAATGAGCACAAGCTTTGCTTCCAAAAGCATTCAAAAACCAACTGCACTGGGGCTGGAGCAGTGGCTCAGCGGTTTCAGCGCTTGCCCAGCAGATGCAGGTTTGAACCCCAGCACCACGTACACAACAAAGTGTCGAAACAACAGAAGCCACATGAAAAACTAAATAAAATTGATTCTCTCTTTCTCTCTCTCACTCACTGTCCCTCTCTCTTAAAAAAAAACAAAACTGCATTGAAGATCATTTAAACACTACTGTGTGAGCAAGAAGGGAGCCTGGAAGCCCAGTGTCTGCCTCCTAACAGACTGGAATCTCCTCTGCAATTTCTTTGCCAACTGATCACTGAGAGCCTCCTTTCATACCTTCAGCATCACACACCTCTTTTATCTTAAAAGAACCCCCTCCCTTGCCTACCAACAGCTTTGGCTGCAGGAAATCCTATATTAAGTTGAATTATGTCTCCCTGAAATGGCTACCCACTGGTCTTGTTTTCGACCTTTGGGATATCACAGAACAAATTCAACCCTTCTTCCACATAACAGCCACTAGGTATCCCAGAAACAATCACTCTGCTCCCTTGAAATGTACCACACCACCTTCCTACACCCCCCCAAAAAGGAAAAAAATTAAAGGATTTATTTGTGTATACCCTCAATAAACACTGCCAGAATACCTACCGCAGATCAAACACTGTATGTGCTGAGGGAACTGTGGAGTGCAAATTCTAGGAGAGAAGATAAAAATACACACAAATGATTTTATTACAAGGTAGGAAATTATGAAACTGTAAGGATACCTGATGGAGTGCTGTGTAAGTGCAGAGAAGAATTCTTTTCCAGCTGGGTGATGTGTGGAGATGACACGGAAGAGCTGTTACTCATGCCTGGTCTCGAAGAACGAGAAGTATTACTGACCATCTGCTGTGGTGAGGCAGCATAACCAGAGCCCTAACCTCGTAGAGGACCTGCTGCACTCTTGCTGCATCTTGCTGCACCTCCTTTTCCTCACCTGTAAAGTGGAACTTAAAACACCTGTCCAAGTTGCCATAAGGATCAGGTGCAAGTGTTTTGAAGGCAGAAGATAATGCGAGAGAATTTCTCCCAGGTGTGCAAGACAATATTCAAGCCTATTTTCGTACATTTGAATATTACCTGACATTTCCACATTTCAAGTGAATCAAAACACACTTGCTTTGGTGTGAGCCCCACTGAGAGGCTTCCATGCAGCAAGAGCAGAGGTAAGAGGAAAACAAGTGCCAGAGCCAAGCAACATGGCTGAAGTGTGAGCCAAGACAGCCAAGTGACAGCCCCAGTTCCATCTCATTACAGAATAATCCTATAAGATGTGATCAAAGAAAGGATCAACAGCTCAAACATTTTATCAGCCACCTAAGCCTTCAGAGGAGAGGCCCACTGAGAGATTAAGACACTGAGGACATTCTTAGAGGTTCCCTGCAGTTAGAACTTTGCTAATTGATATCCGAGCATCTGCAACTGCTCCATCTGGCTCATGGTTACCACCATCTGAGAAACAAGAGACCGCCCTCCTGCAGAATCAAGGGCCCAAAGCAGAGAGCTGAAGGAGGTGCATGGTGAAGTTTTCTTCAAGGTCATAAAAGACCCCCTTCTGAGTACCTGTCAGGCTTCCCTCTTGAATTAGGTACCAGTGTGTATCCACATGATCACCCATCAGTGGGCGTTTAAGAAGTATCTTATGAGTCAGGGCTATCTCTTTCATGTAAAGAAGAAAGAAATCTGACTAAAAAACTGGCTTAAGCACTATTTTAATCAGACTTTTTGGTGCTGTGACTACAAGAGCTGACAAGAAAAATTTTGGGGGGACTCATAGGTTCGGAGGTCTCAGTCCACAGGTAGCCAACTCCATTCCTTGGAGCCTGAGGTGAAGCAGAACATCATGGTGGAAGAGTGTAGTGGAGAAAAGAAGCTCAGGACATGGCCATCAGGAGCAGAGAGAGACCTCCACTCAACAAGGACAAAATACATACCCTCAAAGGCACACAGCCAGGTATCCACCTCCTCCGGCCCACCCTTCCTGCCTATAGTTACCACCTACTTAATTCCTTTAAGGAGATAAATGCACTAATTAGGTTAAGACTCCCATAACCCAATCATTTCACCTCTGAATGTTCTTGCATTGTCTCACACATGAGCTTTCATGGTCCACCTAATATCTAAACCAAAATAAGCACAAAGTAAGTTAATTGGTCCATTTAACTAAAACGGCCAAAGGATATCATGGTTTGAGGTTCACTGGAAACAGGTACTCAATATCATCTGAAATCAGACTCTCTCCAACTCCCAGTTTTTATTTCTTCTGTATTGGCTGGGGGAGAGGAGCATTAGGCTCTCCTACTTATATCCTCAAAGAGTTAAAAGTTAAGGAAAAGAGACATGGCTCTATGGTAGAGCATTGGCCTGGCATGCACCAGGACCCAGGTTTGAACCTCAGCACCACATACACAACTAAGTGTGAGAAAAACAAAAACCAGATGAAAAAATAAGAATTTACTCACACTTTTTAAGAAAAAGGAGTTAAGGAAAAGAAAAAATAAAACAAAATGAGCATCTTTGCAGCAAAGATTCAGAGTTAACCATGTTTGGGTAGACTTGGCTCATGTGTTTATTCCTGAATAAATACCTGTTTACAGACTTGAATCTATTGGTTAGGTGGTCCTGTGTCAGGCCATGCCACCCCTATAAGCTGGGCTAATCCCAACCAAAACACCTAAACTAACACTGGAATAGGGAAGGATATTCCCAAAGAAAATCAAGGTGTCACTAACAGAAGAATAACTTATGGATTTTAGGAGAGCAAAAACTATTAACTATCAATTCTCAAAATTCTTCTGGCAAAACCTACAAAGAAAATACACAATAAACCTCATTTTTGTTATCAAAGAAACTGTTCTTAAATTGAGAGTTGCACTATGTAAACATGATTTATTTTAACAAATAACTAATTGATTTTTAACAAATAACTGAAAATGTGCAATACAGACCATAAGCCTAAAAAATTACAATAGGGGATAAAAGTGTAGGTTCGGGGTTAAATCCCAGTTCCACCTGTTACTTGCTATAACTGAACAAGATGCTTATTCTTTCTGCACCTTAAATACTACCTCTCTGTAAACAGGGGACAATACAACTCTGCTACACAAGATTATTGTGATAATTTGATGAAAGAGTATATCAGAAGCATGAAACACAGTTTAAGTCATACAGTAAATAAATCTTGTAGGATTTCATTCATTCGTTTCATGCTTAGTATGTGAGAGAACTACTACTACAGACACTGTTGATAACGTTGGGAGGGAGCCCTACTATCATGCCGTTTATATTCTAAAATAAAAAGTAAATACATAGGGGCTGGAGCAGTTGCTCAGTGGTTAGAGCACTTGCCTGACATGTGCCAGGATGTGGTTCAAACCCCAGCACCACATGCATAACAAAGTGTCTGAGAAATGAAAGCCACATGAAAAACTAAATAAAATTGATTCTTTCCTACTCTCTCTCTCTCTCTCTCTCCCTTCTCTTTAAAAAAAAAAGTAAATACATAAATTAACAAAAAAATTGAGGTAAGTATAATTGCTATGAAGAAGAATAAGGAGCTGGGCACAGTGGTGCACACCTGTAATTCCAGCGGCTTGGGAGGACAAAGCAGGAGGAGTGCAAGTTCAAAGCCAGCCTCAGCAATTTAGCGAGACCCTAAGCAACTTAGAGAGACCCTGTCTCAAAATAAAATATAAAAAGGGCTGGGGATGTGGCTCAGTGGTAAAGCACTCATGGGTTCAATCCCCAGTACCAAATGGAAAAAAATAAATAAGACGGAAAGAACGGTAGTGACAGGGGAGAAGATCTTCAGGAAGAATGGTCAGGGAAGGCTTTGTTGAGGAAGTAACATTTAACTTAGATCTGTATGATCAAAAGAATCAGCATTACAAATGTCTGAAGTCAAAACAAGAGTGAACCAAAGTCTATAGCAGGGCGAGAGACGGGAGAATGGCAAGGGTATGGTCAGAGAGCGCAGTCAGGGCTGATTGTGAGCGGTGAGTAGCTGCATTTCATTCTAGGTACAACAGGAATCCAGCACAAATGCTAAAATTTAATATTTTAAAGTTTACTCTGGATGATGCATAGAGACAGACTATGGGTTGGGTAAAAAAAAAAATAGAAATGCCAGTTAGAGAAGGAAAAAAAATTCTTGATGGCAGCAAAGTAAAAAAGTAACAGCTGATTGATGTATGAGGAAAACATGAGATGAGATAGAAAGATGAGTCCAAAGTAAGCCAGTGAAATGGAGCCATTGGCAGGGAGCAGCTCACTGGCAAAAAAGAAAAATATATATAGAGAAAAGAAAGCTGCGGATATAGTGCAGAGGAGAGGTGGGAATTACTCAATGGCTTCACTTTGCCTCCTGTCTATGTAACAGGAGCTTGAATCTGACAAACCCAGGAGGGGTTTGAGAACAATGATAAAACTGGATCAAAAATAAAACCAGGTGTTTGAAAGCAATGGGGAGCATCTAAGACAGCCACGACTCATGACTTGAAGGGCCACAGAAAAGGAAAATGCATTGAGATGGTCCCTAAATTGATCCTTTCTCACTCAGGGCATTTTGCATTTTCATTGCAGAGAAAAAGAAGGCAAAGCAGACAACAGTAACCAAGAGCTTACAGAAGTTTCAGTGGCCTAGAAAGACCAAAAATTTAGTTAAAGATAGCCAGAAATCAAAGAGTCTGGATCCCAGAAAAAAGAAGCACAAAGTGACCACAGCACTGTGCATGCAATTTCTTACCAATCGTTGCCAGATTCTCAGCTGCATACATACGTGGTCAGAGGCGGAAAAGTCAAGCAAAGGCAGCAGAGAACCTCCTCCAGGGGTTGGAGCCATTTTCCTCTCCTGGAATGTGAGCTGGACTTAATGGTTCATTTCCAAAGAGCTAAGTATGGGAATGAAAAAAAATAATAATAATAACTTGACCATAGAGAATCCTGGCAGATACTACCTAAACCAAATAATCAATGTTACCATCAACAGGGTTAAGTTATGTTGATACCATGCATCCCCCTGACATCATGGGACACAGGCACTTCCAAACACTCCCAACTTCATTCTGATAATAAGGAAACCATCAGACAGAGATTGAGTGACAATACACAAAACACCTAACCAACACAATTACCAATTCTAAAAAATCATGAAAAACAAGACTGAGAATCTGTCCCAGTTAATAGGAAATTAAAGAGACAGGATATGCAATGTGGTGCCTGAGATTGGAACCTGGAGCCGTATAGGACAATAAAAAACTGGAAAACTTCCAAATCACTTTATAGATTATTCAATAGTAATATGGCCAGTATCAAATTCTTAGTTTTGACAAATGTACTATGTTATATACAATATATTGACATTAGAAGATACTAAGTAAAGGGTATCTGGAAATTTTTCTATAAATCTACACATAAAGCAAAACAAAGGATTGTGTTTCAGAGAGGATGGTAAGGGAAAGCTTAATTACAAAATAAAATAAAATAAAATTATTAGTTTCAAAAGACAGCTGCAAAGGGTTGAAAATCTAAACAATAACTTTGGCAGACTCATTCAGACAGGGAAAGAAACATTGGAGTCCAGGGTCCACCAAAGAAAGGGTGCTAACTTTTAATTGAGACCCTGATGAATAAGTTATGCCCAAAGAATAAGGCAAATCAGAAATAGACACTCACAAAACTTCAAAGACAACTCCATATCCTCTCAGTCAATGATTGTATCAAGGTAATCTGTCCATACTATCTGCCAACAAAAGGAAATTTAATCCTTTCCATAAAAATAACATGGTCTACAGCCACTATAATTTTTCATACACAATTTAATGTATTCACTCCAAAAGTACCAACCAAGCATGCTAGTAAATAGATACAAAGGGGAAAAAATTGAATAATAGAAATATACCAATTCTGGAAGAAGAAGAGAAGAAGAAGAAGAAGAAGAGGAGGAGAAGGAGGAGGAAGAGGAAGAAGAAGAAGAAAAAGAGGCAAGTGCTAAGGCTAGACCTGAAAATTAAATAAATTCAAATAAATAAATTCAACAGATAAATGTAAAACCAGATTATACACAGCAGAAGAGATTAGTGAAAAGAGTAGAAATGATTTAGATTGATAGAGAAGGAAAAAGAAAATGGAAAATATAGAAAAAGTTATTAGCAACATATGGAACATAATGAAAAGATCTAATGTTTGTATAACTGGAGCCTTAGGAGTTGAAGCAGTGGCTCAGGGGTTCGGCGCTTGCCTGGCATGCGCGAGTATGCGAGTTTGAACTCCAGCACCACGTGCACAAAGAAGTCTTGGAGCAATGAAAGCCACATGAAAAACTAAAAATAAAAAATTTATTTCCTCTCTCTCGCTCACACTGTCCCTCTCTCTTTAAAAAAGAAAATACACTCCTTAGATGGACTGTGGTGAGGAGCAAGCAATGATTTAGTGGGGGAATGTTATTAATCAAATGATGCTGTTATATCGTGTTCATGTACAAATATGTAACAAACCCTACCATTAATGAAGTATAATTATAATGCACCAATGAAAAAATATGGAAAAAAGAAGTACTATTGATGAAATACATCAAAACATAAATTCAGAAAAAAGCTCTATCAACCCCAAGTAGGACGTTTATTAAAAAAAAAAAACCTAGGTACATCATATAAAATTAATAAAGTACAAAGAATCTTAAAAACCATCCTGATAAAAAGATAGAAAGAACAGTTACCTTCGAACAATCAATCAAAAATGAAATTTATTACTGATTTTTCACAAATGATATGAGCCAGAAAACAATGAAATAATATTTAAAAAGTACATTTCTAAATACCAAAGAATAAAGAAGAACGGATACTAGAAAGTATTCTGAACTAAATACTGATAAATAGCATCACCGTTTGTGAAATGTGAGCAATACTCAGGGAGAAAGTCCTAAATATTTAACACAATTAGAAAATAAGAAAGATTGAAAATTAATTATCTAAGTAGTCATCTTAAGAATTCAGAAAAGAGAATTTAAATTAAACCCCACAAAAAATATATAAACTGAGAGCCAAAATCATATAGTAGAAAATAAATTTACAATATAGAAAAATCTAAAGTTTGTTATTTGAAATGATGAATAAGTCAAAAGGACATCATTAGAGGAAAGGGACGAAAAGGTAGGAGGTCAGGAGGGAGGGGGAAAGGCTGGGGAGTGACATTGCCCAAATTATACTGTTACCTTGTGTGCATGTACAAACATGTAACAACACATTGAATCAATACGTACAACTATCATGCACCAATAAAAAATGTGGGGGAAAAAAGAAATGGGAAATAAAATGACTATTCTCCTAGAAAGAATAATCAAGAAAAAAGAGTGAAAGCAAACATTACACGATGACAAAGAAAAAGAACACATCACTGTAGGTTCTATAGACTAACAGGATTATAGCATCTTGTGCAAAAAAAAATGAAAATTTAAGAAAAATGGACAAATGCCTAGAAAAACACCACTTATTAAAACTGCTTCAAGAATAAATACAATGTGAATAGTTTTTATCCAGCAAATAAATTGAATCTGTAAATAAAAACTAAGAAACCTGCACAACCACAAAAATTAAATCAAAATGGATCAAAGACCTGGATATTAAGCCTACAACTTTAAATTCATTAGAAAAAGAAGTAGGGTCAACACTACACCTTATAGGAGTCGGCCGCTTCTTCCTTAACAATACTCCTATGGCTCATGCTGTAAAATCAAAATTAAATGAATGGGATGCAATTAAACTAAAAAGTTTCTGCACAGCTAAAGATCTAGTCAAGAGCATCAAGAGAGAACCTACAGAATGGGAGAAAATTTTTGCCTCCTACACCTCGGACAGAGGGCTAATATCCAGAATATACAGGGAACTAAAGAAACTAAAGTCCAAACTCACAAAGAATCCAATCGATAAATGGGCTAAAGAACTCAAAAGGAACTTCTCTCCAGTGGAAGTCCAGAAA
>PVKS010031768.1:0-23472 GCA_004027875.1 Aplodontia rufa
TAGAGTGGCAAAAATAAAGAATACGAACAACAACAGATGCTGGAGGGGCTGTGGGAAAAGAGGAACACTGTTACACTGCTGGTGGGACTGCAAACTGGTTCAGCCACTATGGAAAGCAGTGTGGAGAATCCTTAAAAAATTAGGACTGGAACCACCTTATGACCCAGCTATCCCACTCCTGGGTATGTTCCCAAAAGAGTTAAAATCAGCATATTATAGTGATGTGGCTTCATCAATGTTTATAGCAGCTCAATTTACTATTGCTAGACTATGGAACAAACCCAGATGCCCCTCATTTGACGAATGGATACAAAAACTTTGGTACATGTATACAATGGAATACTACTCAACCATTAGAGAAGATGATATTATGGCTTTTGAAATCAAATGGATGGAGATGGAAAGAATTATGCTAAGTGAAGTATCCCAATCTCAGACACTAAAGGGCCGAATGGTTTCTCTCATCTGTGGAAGCTAGAATACATCGAAAAGCAGAATCTCGTGGACCTTGGACTCATGAAGACTTGCAGAACATGAGCTGTTTTAAAAATCACCATTCCATGGGGCTGGAGCAGTGGCTCAGCGGTTACAGCGCTTGTCTGGCATGAGCAAGTACACGGGTTCAAACCCCAGCACCACTTACGCAGCTAAGTGTCGGAGCAACAAAAGCCACATGAAAAACTCATTAAAAATTGATTCTGTCTCTCTCTCTCTCTCACTGTCCTTCTCTCTTTAAAAAAATAAAATAAAAAAAGAAAAATCTCCATTCCAGGCTGAAGCAGTGGCTCAGTGGTTACAGCGCTTGCCTGGCATGCGCAAGTATACGGGTTCAAACCCTAGCACCATGTATACAACAAAGTCTTGGAGAAATTAAGACCACATGAAAAACTAAATAAAAAATTGTTTCTCTCTCTCAAAAAAAAGAAAAAAGAAACCCTTATTATAGCAGTACATTAATATTTGACCTCAGGAGGAAACTTAAACAACTTTAACTGATTGTGCCAATTATATTTAACTTAGTCACACACAGACTTTTTAGATTTACCCTCCACAAGCCTTCTGCAACTTACTTAGAGACTCTATAGCTTGCTTACTTTACCACACAAAATACTCTTTTATCTGGAAACATTTCTTTTATCCTAATTTTCTTACCAAAGTATTTCCATACCTATAACTTTCTTATATGTCTCTTTTATTTTGACCCTTCTGTAAATCTGCATTTTGAAACAATCCTCATAAAATTTCTGAATTTTTCCAATTGCCCCTCTTGATAAGATCCAATACTTTATGCTATTTACAGCACTTTGATTGAAACAAGCTGAAACCTTGTCTTCTTTGCATGTAGAATTACACCTGTTAGAATTTTAACCTGACTTTTAGGGAAGGCTGAGAAACAAAGCAATCTTTTTTTTTTTTTTCATTTACCAGTTTATAAGAGCACATTTAATAAATCCAAATGTCACCTTACAGAATTCAAGTGAAGAATACTTGAATTTATATTAGCTATTGATGTTTTGGCATTTTAGCTTTGTAAATTAATCAGAAGTCTCATCTAACAGATATATTTATGAAAATCAATCCCCTTTATGTTAAATCTAATTTTCTCATATTTAACTTTGTAAAACTAATACATCAAATAGGTGTAATCAAACAGCATTAGCCATTTCTCTCCTGCTAAATAAAAATCCTAGAACAATAAATTTTACACTTAAAACATTCATAGAAACAATCTATTGATTGACCCCCTAGAAAAACATGTGGGCTAGTAATGTTAAGTACATTTTACTCTTATCTGCTTATCCAATTTTAACTGAACCTATTTTAAAGTCAAGTCACGAGAAATAAAATTCATTTGGATCCATTTCCCCTTTTTTTTTAAATTCATGAGCACTCATTTATAAGCCAATTTGGTATCATGTTGACATAATATAAAACATAACAGGCATGTACGCAAACATACAATATAGGTGTCATACATAAAGACCAACAGGAAACCAAGGTTTTAGAGCTTTGAATAACTGACCTCAGGAAGGGCAGAGGCCAAAACGAACATCTATAGTCAGAAAAGAAAAAAAAAAGACTGATAAAAATAGATGGTCAAACATGAATTTCACCATAAAATCCATGAGCTCACAAAATGCAGAAGTTCAAAAAAATATGAAATGGCTGTTTTTCCATTTTCCTTCCTCATGCCCAACTGGAGAGAAGAGGGAAGTTGCAGGAATTAGGGCCTTCCCCAAAGTTCCTGGGTGTGGCAATCATTTTACAGATACAGTCCCAGATTTTAGGCCAATACCTGCATGTCCCCAAGGCAGAATTCAGACAGCTCCCCTCCCCCTTCCAGTGATCTAGCAAGAGGTAGGAATTTAGCAGAATTTTGGACTACTAAACAGTGTTTTAGATCCAGCTTGGATTTAAAACTGCCATTTTTTTCTTTCCTAGGACTATCTTTCCAAAATTTTAACGTGTAGCCCAGAGAGCTATCTAAGGAATTTTTATGATTTTTTTTCCCCTCTGCTAGCATCCCTTTTCTTTAGGGTAGAATTTTTATTTCCCATCCATTCCCCCTGCCAGTTATGGTCTTGTGTTCCTGAGTCCCAGGAGTTATAGCTTATAACTTTTTTTTTTGAGAGAGAGGGGTACGAGAGAAAGAGAACCAATTTTTATTTCTTTCATGTGACTTTTGTTGTTCCAACACTTTTGTTGTGTACGTGGTGCTGGGGTTTGAACTCACATCCTCGAACATGCCTGGCAAGTGCCGGAACCACTGAACCTCTGCTCCAGCCCCTATATATATATATATTTTTTTTTTTAAGAGAGACAGTAAGAATCAGTTTTATTTACTTTTTCACGTGGCCTTTGTTGCTTCCAGACTCTCTTGTGTATGTTGTGTACGTGGTGCTGGGGTTTGAACTTGTGCACTCCTGCATGCTGGGCAAACGCCTTAACCGCTGAGCCACCGCTCCAGCCCTATAGCTTATCTCTTGAATGGAGGTTCCCTACGTCACTCCCTCACCTGCTTCCTCTGTTTCCAGCTGGCTCCCCTCCCAGGCCACCAGCACTGTGGACCAGGAGTTTGTTATTAACGTTATAAATGAAACCAAACACAAGGTTGGGTGTGCATGAGCAAGGCCGAAAATTTACTTCAGCTGAAGGGCAAAAAAAATGCACACCCAACAAGGAATCAGGGGTTTTTAATTCCAACCTGACGCAATACTGCCCTTCACTCTAATTGGAGGAGCTCATATCCACAATCTACACTGTTGGCTAAAATAAGGTGGAAGCGGTGCAAAGAGGAAGTAGGTGGCGACTAGGGGAAAGCTATAAACACAGTGGTGAGGGGCACAGTGAGTCAGCAAAGGTCGCCGGATGAGGATAGGTGGAAACTGGAAGGGGTCCTCAGAAAGAGGTGGGTGTACACAGGGGAGGGAGTTACTATCTTCAAGGAGGAGCAGGATGTAAAATGGAGGTAGTGTGTTATACACCACAATATTCAAGTTTGATAGAGAAGACATAAATCTTAGAATTCCCCCCTCTTATATGATGCATATATACTCTTTTCTTCAAACTCTGATACCAATTTTTGACATTTGTCTTTGACTACATCAGATGCAGGAGGCCTGATTTGGCCTGTAGCTGAATTTTGTTTAGTAATAGCAGTCAATCCTGAACAATATCCTCTATATATCTAATCAGGGTTACAGCTCCAAATGCAATAATAAATATGATAATAAGTATAATTATTTCTTTCCACATTATTTCATCAGTGATACTTAGCTCCTTGGTAATTTCCCTTACATAATTAATAACTTTTTGATGGTTGTCCTCAATATAATCCATTATCATGAACCAATGGGAAATTGACTCAAAATTTGTTATTTCAGTTCTGATTGTTGCCTTATGGGGATCCAATGATCCATAGGAGGAGATTCTTTTTCAGAGCACTGTGATTGATTTGATCTAGGAAATGTCAGGGTGGAAGAGATAGCCAACTGAACCAAAGTACAGGATCCACTCCAATTAGCAGGTAAAGTCTCAAGCAAGGGCCCCCCACAGTACTATCAGACATCGGCTCAGGCTATAGTAATCACTGTTTGATTCGATACCCCTCAAATAATTGGCCTTCCTGACACCCAGATATGTTTCCCAAGAAAGCCAATTGCTCCCCTCACCTAAAGAGGCATGAGATGTAATTGGTTCTGAGGGAAGGGGGTTGGATGATCTTTGGGGGCTCTTGTTTTTGACTCTCTGCTTCTGGGAACAGCAATGATGGGGTTTTACAAGAGATTTTCCTAGGCCATCTTTTCCTGAAAAAGGGATATCATGCGACTCATGCCCATTGGATCTGAGGTCCAGTCGAGAGGGAATGGGCCCACTTGAGCAATCTGCCCTCCTGTTGCACAAGCGTAAGTTACCTTTATTGGGCGTGCTAAAAGGATATTTAATCCTTTTCACCTAGGCATTTGCCTCATTATATCCAATTTCTACTTTAAGGATTTTTTGTAAATCTTTTACCTCCAAGATAATCTTGGTAACATTATTAGGTTCACAGAGGTTAGCTTCTTCAGAGGATGTTGGATGGTGATAGTCATTGGTCCCAGACAAGCGCTCTTGGTTATGAAAATTTTTACAGGGGAGCACCTGGTAAACACTAAACTTGATAATCAGAGGAAAGATGGCCTGAGCTACATCAATAATTACCTTACAAGATACAGTTCCCAACATCATAAGCATTATTAAAGTCCTTTTAGAGTCAGTTTGGTGGGGTCTGGGTGCTGGAGTGAGATTCACTGTCTTTCACAATTGGAAACTGAGTCTTCTTTCATGTGTGTGTAGTGAGTCCAACCTTGTTCAGCCATCCGGACAGCTGTTTCAGTGGTGAGCAGGACTTGAAAAGGCCCTTCCCAAGAAGGACTGGGGCGTGGGCACCCAGCTGATGTGGATTTGCAGGGAATTCCAGAGGTGGTGTGTCAGGAGGCCCTGTAAACTCAAAGAGGATAAAGTAGAAGAGAGACCTAATATATAATTTTTAAGAAATTGATCGTTCATTTCAAAGGAGGGAAACTCCATCATTTTACCTAAATATGGCAACCCATATAGCAATTCATATTGGGATAAGCCTGTGTCCTTTCAGGGAGATGTTCTAATTTGTAGGAGAGCAGTGGGGAGACACTTAGTCCAGGGGAGCTTTATTTCCAACATGAGTTTAGTAATCTGCCTCTTTAAAGTTTGGTTCATTCTCTCCACCTTACCCGAGGAAGGGTGTGCCAGGGAGTGTGATATTCCCATTTTATGTCTAAGATTTTCATAAGTTCTTTAGTAATAGCAGCAAAATGACTTCCGTTATCTGAGTCTATACTTTCTATTAAACCAAATCTAGGGATTATTAATTCCAATAAAATCTTAGTTACATTGCTAGCAGTAGCACTGGGCAAGGGGATAGCTTCTACCCTATTAGTTGAATGATCTACTATCACTAGCAAGTATTTTAAATGTCCTATTTGGGACATCTAAGTATAGTCAATCTGGATGCTTTGGAAGGATCTTAATCCAGGATTTCTCCCTCCTAGAGGCTGTTTCCTTAAGACTTGTTTATTAACCCTTCTACAGGTAATACAGCCTTTATTTCCTTGTTTGGCTATTGTATAAATTCCCATGCATCCATATATTCTTAGTATAGCATTGCACATGGCCTGTGGGCCCCAATGGCTTCCCTTACATAACTGGGTCATCATTTTCCTCATTATGGGTTTTCTAAGCATTCCCATCAGGTAGAAGCCATTTTCCCAGGAGTCTTGGAAGCTCCCAATGTTATTGTTTTTCTTTCTCTGGGCTGAATATTGGAGTAACCAAGGTGTCCATTCCCAACCAGCAGAAACCGGACAGCTCTCACTCCACAGTTGACTGAGATTAAAATAGACCCTCTGGTTTCGAGTTCTCCAAGGACTTTATTTCTCCCTTTACTGCGGCTAAAGGCCTCCAAGCGCTTCCCGCCTTCCCTCTTTTAGAGGCAAGGCCTTTAAAACATCCTTTTTAGAGTCAAGGCTATTCACATTTAGAGTCCCTGTTTTTACTGCTGTACTAGAATCCCTGCTTCTGGAGCCGAGGCTACTACCTGCATAGGACGGTTCTTCTGCCACTGCTGATCTTTCCGTCGTCTCTTCTGCTGCTCCTTCTAACCTGACTAGTCGCTACTCTCTTTATTTATCCATTACAACAACCAATAGGGGTACAGTGCAGACACATTTATCCAATTATAATAAATGAGTGACCTAATGGCTTAGTCATGGGGTCAGGCATCTCGCCACTAAGGAAGATACAAGCCGGCTGGGACAGAGTTGTTTACCATCAAATCTTTTCTCAAGCCAGCTGGGCCTCATGTTGAGGTAGGTCCCCAACACTAAGGGAGGGCTAAAATCACAAATAGAGACTTCTGATTGTAGGGCAGCCTCTTTAGCAGCTTCATCTGCTAGCCTGTTGCCTTGGGCCACTATGCTGTGGAGTTTTTGAACTCACTTCATGTCCCAGGGCTCTGTCCCCTTCCCCCACTCTGGGGGAAGTCTGCTCTTCTCCCTATGCTTTACTTTCTATAAAATGAACTCACTTCATGTCCCAGACCATCTCAGGCACACTCACAACCTCTAGGATGTCCCAACCCACCAAGGAAGTATTCAGCTCTCCTACCGTTGGTCCACATGTGAAGTTTCCTGGTCCCTGTGGTACTTGTTTGAGCCCTCTCCCTGCATTGCTGATCCACCTCTGATCCACTTGAGAACTTGGGTCGTCAGCTTGAGAGCTCACAGTTCCCTCGCCCACTCTGAGGCCACCACCACAAGGAAGTGGAATGCATCTCCTATGAGGAGGGGGTGATCCTGTGAGCCACGCAGACCATGCCTGGAGCTCCGCATTGGGCTCCAAATTTTTAGAAATAAAATTATTTAAAATCCTGAAGGGCTGTAAGAAAATCAAATACATGCCCAGAAGTGGGTGAGCAAGACAGACTTTACTTCTGCAGAAGGGTGGACTCAGAGAGGATCTGATGAGCAAGCACACTTGAGCAGGCTGCCCACCTGCTTATATCTCCAACCTGATGCAATCCTACCCTTTACTCTGATTGGACAAGCTCAGGGGTACAACCTGCATGATTGGCTAGTGTAAAATAGGAGTGGGTAAAGAAAAGAGCTATGGTTGTAATGGGATATCTGATAAGGAGTTTAAAAGTGGATTTTCTCTGACCACATGGCTCCTGACCTAAGATGGCTTCCTTTTATATGTGAATCTGAAGACAACGTTCTGAAAATGAAGTATTAGACTTCTTATTTCTCACACAACCATTGAGCTACAGCCCCTTCCTTTTTCATTTTTAATTTTTGAGACAGGGTCTTGCTAAGTGCTTACACTGGCCTTGAATTTGTGGTCCTCCTGCCTCAGTCTCCCTAGAAGCTGGGATTACAGGTATGCACCACCATGCCCTGCTCAAACTGGTTAATTTACAATGGACACAAAGTTATGGACTCACAGATCTGCAGGCTATGAAGTCCAAGATCAAAGGGTTGGCATCTGGCAAGAGTCTTTTTGCTCCATCACCTCATGTCAGAAAGGCAGATGGAGAGGAAGAAAAGGAGGAGAGGGAGAAAGAGAAAAAAGATGAATTCATTCCTGTGAAAACAGCACTGATCCATTCCCTCCAACCTCATGGCCTAATTTCCTCTCATTAGGCCCCACCTCCCAATGCTGGGAAATTAAGAAGTTTCCAGCACATGCTTTTTTTTTAATGGAGGCCAGGGAACAAAACACAGCAGTAAGTTTTCCCCAGGGTTCTGTGGGCCATTTTAGCAAATTCAATCAAACACAAGAATAAGGTACAGCTGGTCAGTCCTAGGGCTTGCAATTTGCATCTGAAGTGGGGAGGGTCAGTCTCTTGAGACTGAGCCCTTAACCTGAAGGATCTCTTTTTTAATTTTTATTGTTTGGTACCAGGGATTGAACCTAGCAGCACTTAACCACTGAGCCACATCCCCACCCATTTTTAGTTTTTATTTTGAAACAGGGTCTTGCTAAGTTGCTTAGGGCTTCACTGAGTTGCTGAGACTGACTTTGACCTTGTGGTCCTCCTGCCGAAGCCTCCAGAGCTGCTGGGATTACAGGTGTGGGCCACCATGCCCAGCGGGTTCAGATTCTTAACTCTAGGTAGATAGTGACCAAATTCAATTGGATTGCAGGACGCTCAACTGGTGTCCACTGGAGAATTCTGTGGTGTGGTGTGAGTAGGGAAAGAGTTGGGGTTTTGCTGGGGTTTTTCCCCCATCTCTCACACTATATATGTCTTTTCTCTATCAATTTGAGAGGCTTTGTCCAACTAGGGATCTCAATCCGTTGTTTCTAATGTGTGTGCAAATTCTTTCCCCTGGTCCATCAGCATGTTTTGACTCTTATCTAGTTTATTTTGCCATATAATCCATTTTGTGGTTTTGAATTTCCTACCTTGCTTCAGATTATTTCCACCTTCACTCCTAACAGTTTACAAATAATCTCCTACATAATCTTTGAAATACATTGTTTTCTTTAACTTTTGCATCTTTGATCCCTTTTGAATTTACTTTTGTATGGAACATGAAGTAGAGTTTGGCTTTGTTTTCTTCCACATTGAGTCAGTTATGCCAGCCATGTAAATCATACTTCCTCCTCTGAAATACAATAAAAAAACATTGTTTTCAAAGTGTGGAATATATATAGTGTATTTCTGAGCTTTCTGTACTCTTGTTCGCTGATATGAGTGGATGGTGTGCTGGAAAGAACAGGATAAAAGCATTGAAAGATACATAAAGAAGAACCAAAGGCTGAAAAGTCAGAGAATGGCTAAGAAATTCATGGAAACAAAGAATTTTGAGTACACACTTGACCCACCAGCTGCTGAAGTTTCTCTAAAGCCTTTCTAAGCAAGAGGATGGTATTGTCCCTGAAACAAACGAATACATAACAAATTAAAATTTAAAACCATTAGTTATATTCCACTACTTTAACAAAGTAGCTATTTTTTTGTTCTTCATCTTACCTTCTAGTCCTCAGCCAGCACCCAAAGGTCAGCCTCCTGGTTATTCCAAATGTACCAGTTTTCTGGGCACATTAGCCCCGCTCCCCTACCCCTCCTGGACTTCTGCCTTCAGGGTTGTTGTTAGAACATTCTTACAGGTCATTTCTTTTCTTGAAGTCCCCAGCCTATGATGCTTCTGCCTACCTTTCTTTCTCTAATCTCACCCTTTATCTCTGCTAGCCTGTTCCTCTCTAACTTTGCTTGCTCTAGGAAATTTAAAATGCATGCCTTCCTTCTTCCTCCCTCCCTTCCTTTCTGTACCAGGATTGAACCCAGGGGCGCTTAACCACTGAGCCACACCCCCAGCCCTTTTATACATTTGATTTTGAGATAGGGTCTCGCTCACTTGCTCAGGACCTCGCTAAGCTGCTGAGGCTGGCTTTGAACTCAAGATCCTCCTGCCTCAGCCGCCCAAGCCCAAGTTGCTGGGATTACAGACAAACGCCACTGCACCCTGCCTGTCTGTCTGTCTGTCTTTTGGAGAGCAATGCTGAATTACTTGTCCTTGGCCCTAGGCCAGGCCAGCTCCAGACTCTATATTGCTACAACCATGAGGACCTATAAAGTATTTGGCAAAGCAAAGACAGCTCACTTTCTGAGTATTTCTGCCTCCAGCTTTTTAAGCACGTGTTTTTCCTCCCGGCTCTGTATGCATCGTCTTCACGTGGCTGTAATCACAGTTGAGGCACGCACAGATTTGTGTGCTACTTTCATTTGATGTTTTATCAACAAACACAGACATACACTCTGTCTTCTTTGTCATTTGAGATTGCTCCATCATGTTGTTTTTTCCTGACGTGCCTTATCTTCAAAGACTGTCATGCATCATGTGGAAAGGGCATCACTGACTAGAGCAACTCTCTGAAGCTGAACATTTTTCCTGGCTAAATTTTATTATAAAATGCCTCTAATCAACTGAAGTTCTCTTTCTAGCAAATTTTTTTTCCCAAAATTCACTCCCAGGAATATGTGGAAGAGGGGAAGAGCCCTGGCAAGCTGTCGCCCTTGCTGCATGCTGCTCCGCTTTGCACAATACAGTCCTACCGATTGACAATGCCACTAGCAACTCGTATTTCTCAGCCGCATTTGCGTTGATCTTTGTGTTCTCAAAAAGTATTCAAAAGTTAGAGATGCAACCGTACCTCATTATTTCCATTTTTATGCCTTTGATTGTGAATACAATTGTAAAGTTCCTCATTTGTTTACAATTTTTACTTGCTCTTCTGTATATCATCTGTGCCTTTGTCTCTTTGTAATGGGCTTTTTTAAATTTCACACAATATGGATAACTTCTTTTTTCCCACATTTTTATCGGTGTATTATAGTTGTTCGTGATGATGGGATTTGTTGTTACGTATTCACACATGCACACAATAAAATAATATACTTTGACCAGCTTCCCTCCCCATCACTTCCCCCCCCCACCTCCTCCCATCCCCTTGTCCCTTTCTTCTACTGATCTCCATTTGATTTTTTTTTTAACTTTTCCAGTTTTGTTGATGGTGTGGGAACTATTTATTTTCTTAGAGGTGCAAAATATAATTTTCCCTCCTAACCTTCTTTCCCTCTCTTTTTCTTTCCTGCACTCTACTTGATTTCCTTTAGCTCATCTATTAATCCGTATTTGAATGGTTCTTTATGTAGTCTTATCCTTCCCACCCCTTTTCCTTTATTTCACTCTCGCTTCCACATAGGACAGAAAACATTCGAACTTTGAGGTTCTGAGTTTGACTAATTTCACCCACATGATATTCTCCATTTCCATTCATTTACTGGAAAATGCCATAATTTCATTCTTTTTAATAGCTGAGTAGAACTCCATCATGTGTGTGTGTGTCACACACACATATATGTATATATGTATGAGTATATATATATTATTTTCAGTTTCCTAATCCATTCATCTAATTATGGGCATCTGTGTTGATTCCATAATTTAGCTATTGTGAATTGTTCTGCTATAAACATTGGTATGGCTGTGTTGCTGTAGTATGCTGATTTTAGATCTTTTGGGAAAATATCTAGGAGTGGGATACCTGAGTCATATGGTGGTTCCATTCTTAGTTTTTTGAAGAATCTCCAGACTGCTTTCCAGAGTGGTTGTACTAGTCTGCAGTCCCAGCAACAGCGTACAAGAGTATAACAGGCTTCTTGATGCTCTTATTCAGAAACATCAGAGAGAGCAGATGTTTATCCTTTATTCTGTAATAAGGGTAAAATTTCAGGGCAGGAAACGAATGGGAGAATTTGAATTCAAACACTCTTATTAACTATCTTCTATTACCCTCTAACATAAATTGACAAATAGGAAAATGCTGAACTGTTAGAATATGATAAAATATTTTAGATGTAGAATATCAACGTCTAAAATCTTTGAAAGAGGAAGCAATTGAAGGGAATGGTTACTAGGTAATTTGGACTACCTATCCACCAAGGGTGAGCCCAAAAAGTTGGGTAAATACTAAAAGTCGTAAGAGGTCTAGCAAGAAAATAAAGAGTTATGAGGCCAAAACTGGGAGAAGATGGAAGTCCAGAGAAGAAAGGCCAGAGTTTTGGCATCTTTCTTTCTGCGGGATACCGTCAATGGCAAAAAAAAGATGTCTTAAGAGCCTGAGAAAAGGAACTGTGTTTTTGGATAATATTTGGAGCTGGAGGATTAAAATTAGAGTCTCAGGTATGCAATAGGTTGGGCCACCCAGTAACTCCCCCACGTTGTTTTAAATTTGAGACCCCCAAATGTTACCTTCAGAGAAAGATGAATGAGAAATAGACCTACTCTGGGAGGAATAAGAGTCTGCTTTTGATAATCTCAGTCACTGAAACTGGATTAGGGCAAATTTGAACTGCTAATGCCCCTAGTGCTACAGATCTGAGAAAAATAACATCATCCTAAACTTCAAAATATTGCTGTGTTATTTCAGGTCCAAGGTCTAACATTCAACAGAAAATAGGGGCTGGAGCAGCAGCTCAGGGGTTAAAGCCTGACATGCTCAAGGACCCAGGTTCAAAACCCAGCTCTATGTACACAACTAAGTGCTGGAGAAACAAAGGCCAGATTAAAAAAAATAAAATTGATTCTATCTTTATCTGTCTCACACTCTCCCTCTCTAAAATAAATAAATAAATAAGCACCTGAGCTAACAGGACAACATGGAGGCTGGAGCAGGCTCAGTTACAACGCCTGCCTGGCATGCACAAGGATGCGTGTTTGAGCCCCAGCACCATGTACACAACGAAGTGTCAGAGCAACAAAAGCTACATGAAAAACTAAAAAATAAAAGTAGTAATAATAATAACATGAGTGAAAACCAAAATAAAAACTGACATAGAAGCAGACCCACAGGGACCCAGATGATGGAGCTCTCAGATTCAGTTATCCCACCTACCCATGGTTGATATGGTTAATACGTAAAGGACTCGAGATCTTTTGTTTTGTTTAAGACTAAAGATCTTGGCTAAACACTAAAGTATAAAGAATAAGAGAAGATTTATATCTCAAAGGCATGCTAACAACCAAAGCAAGATAATAGCATTTCATATGCAATTGGCTGGCTATTAACAAAAATATGGGAAATAAAATATTTGGTGAAGATGTGGAAAAATTGAAACCCTTGTCCATTTGTGGTGGAAATGTAAAATGGTACAGCTGCTGTGGAAAACAGTGTGGTGGATCTTTTAAAAAATTAAACGGTGGGATGGAGCGGTGAATCAATGGTTATGGTGCTTGCCTCACATGTGCCAGAAGGCGGGGCCAAACCCCAGGACCACATACACAATGAAGTGTTGGAGCAACGAAAGCCACATGAAAAACTAAATAAAACTGATTATTTCTCTCTCTCACATCCCTCTCTCTCCAATAAATAAAAATAAATAGAATCATCATATGATCCAACAATTCCACTTCTGGATATGTATATACACACACAAAAATCAAGAGGGCCTTGGATAGATATTTATACCCCTACATTCATAGAAGTACTAATTCTAATAGCCTAAAGGTGTGTCCGGTCCCGGCCGGCAGGAACCGGACGGCTCTCATTCGTTTGACTGAGATTAAATTAGACCCACTGGTCTTAAGTTCTCCAAGCACTTTATTTCTCCCTTTACCGCGGCTAAAGGCCTCCAAGAGCTTCCCGCCTTCCCTCTCTTTGAGTCAAGGCTATTCACATTTAGAATCCTTGTTTCTATTGCCGTACTAGAGTCCCTGTTTCTGCAGCCGAGGCTCTTACTACCTGCATCTTCTACCGCTGCTGATCTCTCCACCGTCTCTGCTGCTGCTGCTTCTTCACTGGTTCTATACTTCTGTGCTTCTGCTTCGGCTTCTCTGACTCTATGCTTCTCTGCTTTCCTCCTGACTGCTTTTTCACCTAACTAGTCGCTACTCTCTTTATCCATTACAACAACCAATAGGGGTACAGTGCAAACACGTTTATCCAATTGTAACAAATGAGTGGCCAAATAGCTTAGTCATGCGGTCAGGCAATTTGCTAATTACAAGCCAGCGGGGCCCCTTAGAGTTGTTTACCACCAATTCTTTTACAAGCCAGCTGGACCTCATGTTGGGGCCGATCCCCAACAAAGGTGGAAGCAACCTAAGTGTTCATCAATTGACGAGTGGACCAACAAAATGTGTTCTATGCCTACAATTGATATTATTTGATGTTCAAAAGGAAGGAAATTCGGATCCATGCTGCAAAATGGATGAAACGTCAAGACATTGTGCTAAGTGAAATAGGACAGTCACAAAAGGACAAATACTGTATGATCTCACTCATAGGAGGAATGTAAAATAGCCAGAGACAGAAAGTCGAAAGGTGGCTGCCAAGGGATGGGAGGAAGGGAAGACGAGATGTTCTGGTGACGGATGGTAGCGATGGCTACGCAACAGTGTGGATAAGCTTATGCTACAGACCTGTAGACTCAACAATGATTAAAATGATACGTTTCATATTGTGCATGCCACCGTAGCAAGATGTGTACATCTTGGGAAGGCTGCTCTGACTACCACACCATGGAAAGCTATTGGGGGTTCTGAGACAGAAGTCGAACACACTCCTCGATTTACAGTGGGGTTATAGAACCCCTCCTGATGTGTAGCTGACTGGGGCTGCAGCTTCTGCCAGCACCTGGCATCACCACAGCAGGTCACCCAGCATACTGCCAGCCCAGGGAAGGATGCAAATTCAGAATCTGAAGTACAGCATCTACTCAAATGTGTGTGAACCATCGTGGAGTGGAACGCTTGTAAGTTGAAGCATAGAGATTCAAGGTCCATCTGCATATGATTTGATTTACTTTGAAATTTTCAAAGGATGTGGATCGTACTGTAAGGAAAGAACCAAGTGAAGGAAATAAAGGGAGGTGCGAGGCATCTCCACAGTAGCACAGGTTTATTCCAGACAAACCTACAGAGGGGGGCCCAAAGGAGACTGAGATGTACTTTCTGCTTACAGCCTGGGGTAGATCTAGGGGAGTGAGGGAGGAGGGAGTTTTTGTGGTATAGTAGTTGCCAGGGGATCATAAGGAGAAGGGTCCTTGTGATGTCACCTTCATAAGGAAGCAGGTGTTTTTCAGGATTTCAGTTCCAGGTAGCAATTTCTTTTCCGAATGATGATGGAATGTTGTCGGGGATTTCCCCAACATGAGGCCCAGCTGGCTTGTAAAAGAATTGGTGGTAAACAACTCTAGGGGGTCCAGCTGGCTTGTAATTAGCAAATTGCCTGACCGCATGACTAAGCTATTTCGGCCACTCATTTGTTACAATTGTATACCCCTATTGGCTGTTGTATGGATAGAGTAGCAAGCAGCCAGAGAGCAAGCAAGCAAGTAGCAAAAGAAGAAGCAGCCCTGTCCTGGAAGAGCAAGCAGCCCGCCAGCCCGCCCGCCCTGTCCTGAAGCAGTCAGAGAAGAAGCATGGAAGAAGCAAGCAGCAGAAGCGAGGACCAGCGAAAGCACAGAACCAGAGCAGCAGCAGCAGCAGCGACAGCGGAGAGATCAGCAGCAGTAGAAGACGCAGGCAGTAAGAGCCTCGGCTGCAGAAACAGAGACTCTGGTATGGCAGTAGGAACAAGGACTCTGAATGTGAATAGCCTTGACTCTAAATGTAATGCCTTAAGGGCCTAGACTCTGAGAGCAAAGGTGGGAAGCGCCTGGAGGCCTTTAGCCTCCGTTAAGGGAAAAATAAAGCGTTTGAAGAACTTAAGACCAGTGAGTCTATTTTAACCTCAGTTCACCGCCTGAATGAGAGACTTGTCCGGTTCCTGCCGGCCGGGACCGGGCAGAATGTTGTTTGGGGCTTCTTTGCATGATGATGGAGTGTTATCTGGGCTTTAGATCTGCCTGAGTCCTAGTGACGTCTTGTTCCAAGACGGAGCATATGTTTAAAAAAGGCGTTGCTTCACTGTTGGTGGAGCTGCAGACTGGTACAGCCCCTCTGGAAAGCAGTGTGGAGAATCCTCAAAAAACTAGGGATGAGCCCACCATATGATCCTGCTATTCCTCTCCTGGGTATTTTTCCAGGGGATTTAGAATCAGCACATTATAGTGACACAGCAATATCTATGATCATAGCAGTTCAATTTACAATAGCTAAATCATGGAAACAACACAGATGTCCCTCACTGGATGAATGGATCCAAAAACTGTGGTACATATATACCATGGAATTTGACAAAGCAATTAGAAACAATGATATTGCAGCAGCCTTTGAAAGTAAATGGATGGCTATGGAAGAAATTATGCTGAGTAAAATCAACTTAACCCAGAGATCCAAAGGTCAAATATCTTCACTCATCTGTGGAGGGTGGGACTAGACCCTGGCCATTCAGAAAGGTGGCTTAATATCATGTGTTAAATCCAGATAAGGTGTAATGTTATACAGCCTAATACTTTTTTAGAGATATTGTGGGTAAGGGAAGGGAGGGATACTGATGGGAAATTGGGGGGGGCACTCCTGGGGTTAAATCTAGTATCCAGAAACTATACACATTTTATATTATTTTGTTAAAAAATTGTATGGTTGTTCAAAAATAAAAATTTTTTTAAAAAAGGCATTGCTTAGGTCAAGTTCGTCCTAACACAAGGCCCAGATACACCTGTCATAATAGCCAATGAATCTAGAAGATTCTGTTGAATTCATCAGGAGAGCCCACTTAATGACCAACCTGCTCTCCATCCCTCCTGGTCAGAATTCAGAAACAGAAAGCAGGGGATAAGACAGGGAAACAACTCCTTCCAGAGTTCCTTTTTCTCCCAGCCTCTTTTGGTGTTAATGACTTTCAGTTTCAACGGATATCTCACTGTTTTTAAAAACAAAACTCCATTTAGCAAATAAAAAGGTGAAGACAAAAGCAGTTCCCATGAAAACTGACATCTGTCATAGAAGTGGAAACTGAATAGGTTTCTGTGGTTTGCAAACTAATACTATTAAGATGTATTATTGGGGCTGGAGCAGTGGCTGGGAGGTTATGACACTTGCCTGGCATGCACAAGTACATGAGTTCAAACCCCAGCACCACGTACACAACAATGTCTTGGAGCTATGAAAGTCACATGAAAAACTAAATAAAAAATTGTTTCTCTTTCTCTCTCTCGCTGTCCTTCTCCTTCTCTCTTTAAAAAAAAAATGTTACCCAAGTTTTGCAGCAAAAAGAAATTAAGGAGAATGCTTAAAATAAACGTTTTAACATAGTCAGTTTCATATAAACTTGTTCCATAATACTTGGGTGCAAGAAATCTCACATTTCTTTGTTTCTCTAAATCAAATTAGACCTAATTAATTTTCACGGTCACTGCAAGAATTGTTAGAAATTCACCCTCCAAGCTGGGCATGGTGATACACGTCTGTAATCTCAGCAACTTGGAGGTTGAGAGAGGAGGACCACAAATTCACAGCTAGCCTCAGCAACTTAGGCCCTGAGTAACTTAGCAAGACCCTGTCTCAAAATTTAAAAAAAGGGCTGGGGATGTGGCTCAGCAGTTGAGTGCCCCTGAGTTCAATCCCTGGTACAAAAAAAAAAAAAAAAAAATCACCCCTCTATCATTTTGGGAAGCTTCTGTGCCCACAAGAGCCCAGGGTGCTTGTGAGCAGTCATTTCCCTTAGTGTACCACAGTTCCTAGTCCAGATAACTGTGGTTTGCTCAAGCAAGAGCCAATTCCACTCCCTTCTTAGTTCACGTTTCCATGATTTCCAAAGCTGGCGTGTTTAACGCAGTTACATGGCCACTATATTGTTGTGTTACTCACAGCCACATCACAAACCATCCCAGATGGGAGCTGGGTTCCTGGTCTGGCTTAGTCTGTTGGGTAAATTAACAAATGCCCCATGTAACCGAAAGCAGATGAAAAGACACTGTTGAACTTGAAAATTGTTGCTTAGCTTTAATTCACATGAAGGTCACCTTATTTGTCTTAACACAAGGGTCACTTTGTACTCCAATCTTGTTGTGCAAATTTGTAAAACATAAACCAGTCTCCCAATGCACAATTCTTTAAATATGAGGAAGTTTACTCTGGAAGTTTGTTTGAATTCTTGAAGTTACTAAGAATAGGATACTATTATGTAAATTCCCACTTTGATTGTCCAAATGGCACTCAGCTATACCAAAAGTCAAAGTAACTCCCCAAATACCTTCATAGGCCAGGGTAGAAGTCCAATAATTCAGAACCCACTCAATAGGTAGAATTTTTTCTTACAAAACCAGGAAATATTTCCAGACAAGCCCATCATTGAACATTAAAAGCTATTTAATTTGATTGTAACTGGTTAATTGACAATAGATGTGTAGGATTTAACCCTATTTATATTAGTGGGTCTCAAACTTCAGCTTGCATCAGAGTCATTTGAAAGGACCGTTGAAACACAGACCGATGAGCCCCATCCTCAGTTTCTGATGTGGAAGGTATGGGATGGGGTTCTCACAATTTGCATTGTTCACATTTCCTGCTGAGGCTGAGGTTGTTAGTGACACTGTTTGCTTTTTTTTTAATCTTTCGTACAAGGGATTAAACCCAGTGGCTCTTAACCACTACACCACATCCCCAGCCCCTTTTTTTTAAATTTTGAGACAGGGTCTCGCTAAGTTGTTTAGGGCCTTGCTAAGTTGCTGAGGCTGACTCTGAACTTTTGATCCTCCTGCCTCAGCCTCCTGAGCTGCTGGGATTACAGGCATGTGCTCCATGCCAGGCAAGAGTGACACTTTTAAGAACCACTGTATTTTGGGGCTGTGAAATAATGGCTGTTCAGCTAACTATAAAACTGGCATCAATTCTCCTTTATTCAGGAACAAAGGGAGCTCAAAATTTAACTCTTCCCTGGGTGGAAGGTGAGGACAAGGTTATCTACAGGGGTTTTCTTTAGGACAAATGGTTATAAAGGGTGCTGGGGTGGGGTAGGTTCCTACAGAAGCCAAGAGAATATTAATGTCATGTTTAAATATGTGAAATAGTTTGCTGGAACCACCGGTTTATGAGTGTGGTGGATGTCACAGGCATTGAAATCTCGATTAAATCCGGAGTCCAAGCCCTACCTTCTCCTGTACCACCACTCCCCTAAAAAATAGAAAAAGGAATGATCTTTACTCTGATCTCATCTCTGAAAGCCCAAGCTGTGCATTAGTGTATCTGATGATAAAGCTTATGATAATTTTAAAGGGTTTGCCATGAACTAGGTGATACACTGTCTGGTGTGTTATCGTCTTTGATCTTTACGGCAATCGAGAGAGGTGGGCACCATTACCTTCTTTACACGGACGAATAACTGAATCCCACCAGGAATAAATGACCGACTCACATCAGCACTAACGAATAGCAGAGCCAGGGCTCAAAGCCAGACCTCAAAACCTGAATTCAGAAGACCAAGGACGGAAAACTTAAGCTGCCCAGAAATTTAGATTTTCAGGAATATTGAATCCGAGATGGAAATTTGTCATCTTTGTTATTGCTGTTTCTCAAACTCATTAGAAATCAGTGATAACACTAAATGTACTGACTACTGGGTCATATGTGAAGATAGTAAGAAAAGAGAGCAGCAGCATATCTCTCCCATTGTTTAAATAGCAACATTTAAGTAACACAATTTGATAAGGTTTTTCGTTTTTTTTTTTGTTTGTTTGTTTTTTCAGGGCTCAGGATCGAACTCGGGGCCTTGCTCATGCTAGGCGAGCGCTCTGCCACTGAGCTAAATCCCCAACCCTCTCAGGGATTTTTTTGAGGGAGGGTTCTGGATTTAAAATCATCGTCTCATGCATGCTAAACACATGCTCTCACCACTGAGCTGCGCCCCAGGCCCACAGTTCTGGAAGTCTTAACAGCTGCACCACTGAAATCATCACCGCTATTGAATAATGATCATGCTCACCATCCCAGCCTCCTTGTGCTCCTTGGCCTCCTTCCCCCTTGTCCCCCTAAACAACCACACACCCATCCTAACTCTTTCCTTCTTTCTTCTTTTTTAAAGATGGTGAGAGAGAGAGAGAGAGAGAATCAATTTTATTTATTTTTTCATCTGGCCTTTGTTTCTCTGACACTTAGTTGCATACGTGGTGCTGGAGTTCAAACGCGGGTCCTCACGTATGCCTGGCAAGTGTTACAACCACTGAGCCACTGCTCCAGTCCCCTCAGTCTGCTTTCTGTCACTATGTGTTGGTTTTCATTTCCCACAATTTTTTATCAATGAAATCACACAGTAAGTGCTCTCTTTTTTTTGGCCTGAATTCTTTCACTCAATATAATTATTTTTAGATTCATCCAAGTTATAGTATGCATTAATAATACTTTCCTTTTCGTTGCTGAGTAGTATTCCATTGTATGCATACACCAACAGTTTCTATGTCTATTTACCTATTAATAGACATTGGAATTGTTTCCAAATCTTAGCTATTTTAAATAATTTGTATAAAAAATCATGTCTGAGTCTTTGTATGAATATATTCTTACATTCTCTTGGGGAAATACCTTGGAGTAAAATGCCTAGGACCTATGGTAGGTGTATTTTAATTTTAAAGAAACTGCAAGTCTGTTTTTCAAAGTACTCATTTCATGTTCCTGGCAACAGTAAAAGGAAGTTCTAGTTGCTGTACATCCTTATCAATACTGGCTATCGTGATGATTTGTGCCATTAACATAGACAGTTGTGTTTGTATCTTTCCACAGTGCCGTAGATCACCGAATAATGATAAGTTCATAGGCTACAACGCTTTCCTCAGTGGCAGTTCATTAAACACTTGCGGGTCACCTGATAGCAGTAAGCCAGGCAATCACGGATTCCTTTATTCCAATCTTAACTACCAGTATCTTTAACACTCAAGCCACACATAGTACTTTACACAAATACATATATTTATATATATGCGCACACACATCACAGAATGAAATATATATTACAGGATCTAATATATCTACAAATATCTATATATATTAAAGAAGGGCTAAGAAAGGGTTAAGGCAGTCCCAGGTATTCAGGGGCCTAAACTGAGAGCAAAAGGCAGAAAGCAGACACTAGTGCCGTCATTGACAGCTGTGAAAGCCAGGAGCTTTCAAGACAGCTTGAAATACTGGCTTGGAGTGAGCCCTGTGTGGTTATCGTGGGCAGGACAACGTGCACTCTGGCAATTTTCCTGGACAAGACTCGGACTGAGCAACCAGGTGCCAGGGACAGTGTGCCCTCGTGTCTAGTTTTGGGGTGTTCCTCCTTTCGTGAGCCTCGGGTGAGGGCCTGCTTTATTTGATGGTCTGGTGCATGCTATGGGCCCAGTGTTTACCTGTGTGAATTGGATTCTCCCATGTATCCATTGCTTCTGATTAATGTGATGAGGACACCGGTTAGTCATTTTTATAGCATGGTTTATTTTCAGTTTCAGCTTGGCAGATGGTGGTTGTTTACGTGCATAAACCAGGGGCAGAGTCATTCTATCTTAGCTCTTGCACTCCAGTGGAGTAACTCATGCAAACTGCTGCTGTATGAAACACATGCAGGTTTAGGCAGCGTGAGAACTGCTGTTCTGACATCACAGAGTAACTCAGCAGGGCACAGCCTGCTAGCCACACCTGGCGCAGTCAGGTTTTTCATTTTGAACATTTTAATAAGAGTGTAGTGATATCTTATTGGAATTTAAATCTGTGTATCCCTAATGCCTAAAGATATTGCCAATGCTTCTGCATGTTTATTAACCACCTGCAGATCTTCTTTGCTGCAAAGTCTTTTTTTTTTTAAGAGAGAGACAGTGAGAGAGAGAAAGAGAGAATCAGTTTTCTTTAGTTTTTCATGTGGCTACATTGCTCCGAGACTTCGTTGTGTACGTGGTGCTGGGGTTTGAACTCGCGTACTTGCGCATGCCAGGCAAGCGCCGTAACCGCCGAGCCACCGCTCTAACCACTGGGGCAGTGTCTTTTTCTTTGCTTTTTAGTTATTTTTCATTATAGAGATTTTGCAAGTTCTTTACGTGTTCTGAGCACATGCTTTTTTTTTCTTAAAGAGAGAAGGAGCAAGAGAATCAATGAATCAATTTTTATTGAGTTTTTCACATGGCTTTCATTGCTCCAACACTTAGTTGTGTCCGTGGGTGCTGGGGTTTGAACCTGTGTACCTGTGCATGCCAGCCAAGCGCTGTAACCACTGAGCCACCGCTCCACCCCTGAGCACATGCTCTTTATCGAATATTTGGTTTAAAGGTATTTCCTCTAAATCTGTGTTTTCATTATCTTAAGTATCTCCTGCCACCTCTATTTTTTTTTTGGTACCTCAGATAAAATCTAGGGGTACTTAACCACTGAGCCACAGCCCCATCCCTTTTTATTTCTTGTTTTGAGACAGGGTCTCACTAAGTTTCTAGGAGCCTCACTAAGTTGCTCAGGCTGTCTTTGAACCTGCAATCCTCCTGCCTCAGCCTCCCAAGCCTCTGGGATCACAGGTGTGCACCACCACACCTGGACTTAACTATCTCATGCTAAGAGCTGAGCTTTTACATTCTGATGAATGCATCAATCAATTTGGGTTTTTTTTAATGACTTATGTTTGGATGTTGTAGCTGAGAAATCTTTGCCTATCCCCAAAGGTTATAACTATTTCTCCTAAATTTTCTTCTAGAAGTTTAATAGTATAGATTTTATGTTGGAGACTAAGCCCAACATGCCTGGCCAGATAACAGAGAAAAGAATTGGTGGTAAACAACTCTAAGAGGCCCAGCTGGCTTGTGATTAGCAAACTGCCTGACCACATGACTAAGCTATTTGGCTGCTCATTTGTTGCAATTGGTTGAATGTGTTTGCACTGTGTCCCTATTGGTTATTGTAACAGATATATACCGGGAGTACGGAGAGAGAGATGTAGATGACACTGGTGAGAGGAGACCTTCCCGTGCAGGCGGCAGAAACGAGACAGAGTAGTAGCCACTAGTCAGAGAAGCAGCAGCGGCAGAGACGGAGGAGAGCAGCAGAAGAAGCCGAGACAGAGAAGCAGCAGCGGCAGAGGCAGAAGAAGAAAACCTAACATGCAGGCAGTGAGAGAGGAAGAAAAGCCTCGGCAGTAGAAACAGGGACCCTAAAGAGAGAAAATGTGAACAGCCTTGACTCTAAATGTAAAAGCCTCTAGTGAGAGGGGATATATGTTTTAAGGCCTTGCCTCTGAAAGAGAGAAGGCAGAGAAAAGAGTTAGTGGTAAAGGGAGAAAAGAAGTGCTTGGAGAACTCAGGGCCCATGGGTCTACTTCATTCCCAGTCAAAGATGGTTCAAAGACCTGAGTATGTAACTGTAAACTCTCAGAAGAAAGTGTAAGTGTAAATTTTTATGTCTTTGTGTTAGAAAATGATTTCTTAAATATGGTACCAAATTCACAAGCAATTAAAGAAAATCGTGAGACTCTGGGTTTGGTCGTCAGCAGCACATGTACACAAACACACACACACACAATTGGACATCATCAAAATTGAATATTTGCTTCAAAGAAAACCATCATGAAAGTTTTAAAAAAAGCCTCATAGAAAATATGTATAGAACATATATGTGATAAGGATCTGGTAACCAGAACGTACAAAAAATTCTTATGACCTAACAACAAAACAAGAATTCAATTGTAAAATGGTCAAAGGACCTGAACATACATTTTTTTTCAAAGAAGACATAAAAATGGTCAATAAAAAATGGAAAGAATCTCACAGCATTGGCAATCAGGTAAACTTCACACCTATTGGATATGATTTAAAAAGACCTAATATGGGGCTGGAGCGGTGGCTGGGTGGTTACGGCACTTGCCCGGCAAGCACAAGTACACAGGTTCAAACCCCAGCAACCCATGTACACAACTAAGTGTCAGAGCAGCTAAAGCCATGTGAAAAACTCAATAAAAATTGATTCTCTCTCTCTCTCTCTCTCTCACTGTCCT
>PVKS010031769.1:0-23161 GCA_004027875.1 Aplodontia rufa
GTGTGGGGGGTATAGAAAGAGAGAGACAGAAGAAGGGAGGGAGAGATTGAGAGAGGGAGAGGAATTTATTTTAAGAAACTAACTGGCCCATTCTACTGTGAGTGGTGACAAGTTCAAAATCCGCAGGGTTAGCTGGCAGACCAGAAACCCAGAAAGACTGGACACTGCAGCTTAATTCTGATGTCAGAGTAGATTTATAATTCCCTAGGTGTGGGGGGACATTTATCTTTTTCAGCCTTCAGCTGAATGCAATGGGACTACCTGTGGTGTGAAGTGCAATCTACTTTCTCAAAGTGTACTGATTTAAATTTTAATACTTTTTTTTTTCTGGGAAACACTTTTACAGTGACATCTATACTGATGTTGGACAAAATACATGAATACCATGACTTAGTCAATCTGACACATTAACCATCCGTAGGTCCCCATGTCAGTGGGATGAATATGTATATTTTTGTATGTGTCTAGGTATAATTTCTACTTCTTCTGTTCTGTAATTCTAATAGGAACTTTTATTTTAGTAAACTAGCAGAAGCATTTTTATTGCTGCACTATAATTATACCTAAGATTGGGATGCATTTTTACATATTTTTCATGCACACAATATAACAATACAATTTGGTCAATTTTATTGCCTAGTGCCTCCCCTTTATCTTCCTTTCTTGGTCCCCTGATCACCTCCTCTACTCCTGTGCCTTCTTCTGTCATGAAATCCTCCACCCCCAGCTTTTTTTTTTACCTATTTTTCCTTTGTAGCTTCCACATATGGCCTTTGAGTTATTTCACTTAATATAATCTTCAAAAATTCTATCAATTTTCCTTCAAATGACATAATTTTATTATTTTTATGACTGAATAAAATTCCATTATGTATGTGTGTATGTATACACACACACACATGCACACACACATATATATATACACACACACACACATATATACAGATATATATATGACATTTTCTTTATCCATTCATCCATTGAAGGTCAATGAGGCTGCTTCCATAATTTAGCTATTGTGAATTATGCTACTATAAATAAGGATACGCCCATATCATTGTAGTATACTAACTTTAATTCTTTAAGATAAATACCTAGGAGTGGTATAACTGGGTCAGATGGTGATTCCATTCCTAACATTTTGAATAACCTCCATATTGATTTCCATAGTGAGTGTACTAACTTGCAGTCCCACTAACACTGTATAATGTTCCTTTTCCCTCACATTATCTTCAGCATTTATTTGTATTCTTGATGATTGCCGTTCTCACTAGAGTAAGATGAAATCTCAGTGTAGTAGTGATTTGTGTTTTCCTGATTGCTAATGATGTTGAACATTTTTCCATGTTTACTGGCCATTTGTATCTCTTCTTTTGAAAGGTGTTTAGTTTGTCTTCTTATTGATCATGTTATTTTTTAAGAGAGAAGAACAGTGAGAGAGAGAGAGAGAGAGTGAATTTTTATTGAGTTTTTCACATGGCTTTGGTTGCTCTGACACTTAGTTGTGTACATAGGTGCTGGAGTTTGAACCCATGTACTTGCACATGCCAGGCAAGCACTGTAACCACTGAGCCACCACTGCAGCTCCTATTTTTTTTAGTGGTATTTTTTGAGGTATTTATATATGCAGGATATTAATCTTCTAAGAATAGTTGGCTACCTCTATTTTGAATGAATCCCTAGAGTATACACGTAAAAGAAATGTCAGTGTTTTCCTTTTGGAGATGACTTTCTTAAGTGTCCCCTTTAGACAGAATTTTGGAAGCAGTGTCAGGCCTGGTGAGACAGTCTTCCCTATATTCCTCTCTTTCCTGTCTTTAAGCAACATCCTTACTTTCAAGACAGCATTTTGACTGTCAGTAGTCTCACTTGAGGGCTTATCCATCATCTTTGGGTGTGATTGATGAAAACCCACAGCTCAATGATTTTTAAACCTAAAATTCCTAAAACAATCTCTTAGAAGCCTTTCAGCACACCAATATGTACTCACCCCAAGCCAATCCTACAGATTGAGAGTCTTTGAAAGTAAGCATGACGATCCATCCCTAAAATACTCAATAGATCAGTCTAGTCTGCAAGTTCTTGGGAAGTTCTTAAAAGGAAAAATTCTTTCACAATCACAAGACTGCAGACTGGAAGAAATCTGCAGCTCACTCATTTCAGCTTGAGCCTCAAAGAACTGCTTGGCCTGAGGCCATGTATATAGAATTTGCAGAAGTAGAATATGAGTAACATTATGTTAAAAACTAGATTTATGTACAATAATAATATTTGGAGCTCAAAAGACAACACACTTTTCTAGGATTTAGGGAAATGAAAGATATTGTCAGTATCTTATCAATATTTCCTGAATCCATTTAATTGTAAGGATTTGAATATTTATTTGAATTTGATTTCTCCCCAACTTTGTTGTAGATTGATGCTGAGTCAATCAGGGTAATATAAAGACTACACCCCAAACTATGCATTGTCTAATACCAAATTATTCCTTTCTCCTGCATTTTAATCATCCTTTTCTATTTTAAAAGATTTCCTCCAGGGGCTGGAGTGGTAGCTCGGCGGTTACGGCACTTGCCTGGCAAGAGGGAGTACACAGGCTCAAACCCCAGCACCCACATACAAAACAAAGTGTTAGAGCAATGAAAGCCATGTGAAAAACTCAATAAAAAATTGATTCTCTCTGTCTCCTCTCTCTCTCTCTCTCTGTCCTTCTCTCTTTAAAAAAAAAGTCCTCAAAATTCATTTCATGTAGTACCTGTACTTCATAATAATGAAATGTTATATTTATTAAATTTAATTCCAAAATATTTATTGACTATTGTTACATAACCAACACTATATTATGTAGTGTGGGAAGATATCAAGATTTAGTACAAGCTTGCCACCATTAAGAGATGTACTTCAACATTTAATCAGAGGAATATATTGTGTGTGCAAAGAAATTGCCTCAGAATAAAGAAAGAACATCATTATTTCCAGTATGAGATTAAACAAAGATTTTATTGAAGTGTGAGGAGGCTGAGGTGGGCAATAAACAGTATAAACTCACAAAAGTGAACAAGGACATTAAATACTTGGAAAGGGAGCAGAGTGGTTGAGAGGGCAATGATCTCTTTGGTCATAGCCTTTCAGCTGAAGCACACAGAAGGCAATGTTCAGTGGGTGTTGCAAGCTGGAAAATTCATGGACCTCTGTATGATTGTGGGGGATTTTGTTTGACAAAAATAAAATGAGCACACACTTACATTTCCAAACACAGAAAGACCAGAATGCAGGACTTAATGGAAATAAATGGGCTCTGGCAAAAGAGCAAATAAAACATGTCTTGGCTCAACTTTTTGCCCTGGGTTTTGGTCTCCTACAGGACCAGGCTGACTATCTGTTCAGCCATAACCCTGACAGGCATGGAAACGTGGACTAATCTTGCTGCTCCATGGCTTTTTAGTACTCAATTCAGTGTCATGCATTCTGGAAAAGCTGCAGCAAGAATGTGTGCTCTCCATTTTAAAGGAATGTTTGCACATATTGAGCACTTCTGCTTCCTGAACAATCTCAACACCACCAATACCAACCATCAAAGAAGAAAAAGGAATAGGGAAATCAGTTCTGGTGTCCTTGAGCATTGTCCTAGCCTTCTAGTCTCCCCCAACACAGAAGCCTATCTCTCTACAGTCCGCTGTGCAATGTCTTCACCTGCATGTCTTCACATGTTGTGACACATGCTGGTATTTTTTCATTCTATGGCAAGTGGTGCTTGCTTATGTTAAGAATGGTTTAGAATAGGGCAGACAGAAAGGATTTTTATGTTGAAGAGTTATATACTCTGGACTATGAATTAGGAAACCAGATGAAGCTATAAGAAAAGTAAACCAGGTGACAAACTAAAAATGATCAAATGAGAGACAATAAAGATCTGAACGAAATCTGCAGTGAAAGAACTGACCTTTAGAGATTAAAATCAGAATCCTCTACATGGTTTGAACAGGTATGAATTAAAGACCAAGGGGGCATTACAATTCACTCAAATGTGAAAATAACTTAAATGAATGTGGAATAGAAGAAGTTAAATTTGTTGATTGAGCTCAGGAACAGAAAGAGCACATTATAATGTTGTGCATTTTAGATATTATAAGAATTGGGCAAAATGGGTTGTTCATACAGAGTGTTATATAATGTACACAAGAGTAATGCCTGGTTCGTCAGAAAAAAACTTACATAAATATGAGTTTTATACTTGGAACTTATGAGATTGTAGAAAAAAGGAGTTCATATGGAATATAAACTTTTTTCAAGATTGTAAGGAAGTTTTTTTGTAATCCAGGAATATTTTTTATAAACATTTTTGAGGAGTTGTATTGTTGTACAATCATAAATGCATACATATATAGTAACAATATGATATGCCCTAATCCTAAAACACAATCATCCCCACATCACCCACATCCCAGCTTGACTTTTCTATATGTCCCCCATAACGGATATAAATGTATATATATATATATATATATATATACTTATGAATATGTGTGTATGTGTGTATATATAAGTAAGTATGTATATATATGATTGTGCATTTTACAGTATAAAATTATTGCATAAGTACGATTTGGCTTCTAAGGCTGGGCTTCTTCAATCTATGCTCAGCAACTATGTTTGGCTGTTGTAAAGTATAACATCTTGAGAATCCAAGTTCAGTCTTTAATTAGGAAATAGTTATATAAAAAGGCACAATTTATGAAAACTTGGTCCCTTTTGTCTCTCCACTTAGCCCTCCTCAAGGAAGATAAGCTTTTTGAGGCAATGGATTTTTGTCTGCTTTGTTCATTGATGCACTTTGATGTATTTCCTCGGTGCCTCCATTATAGTGCGTACTAAACAAATGTCTCGCAAGGGGGTGTAGAGTGAATTATCATGCCCTATTCATTCTGCCCGCACACATTCTCTCCTATGTCTGTAACATCCTTTCTGCCTTCATTGATGTTACTAATTTCAGGTTCTTATCTCTCATCTGCATTAGTACAATAACTACTAGTCTGGAATTGCTATTCCACCTCATCTATTTTATAAAGCACCTGAAATCCAAGTGCTTTTGCTGGGACTTAGAAAAGCTCTTCACAGCCTGTTTCAGGCCTGCCTGCCACTTAATAGCATGCCACTTTATGCTGTGAATAAGATCTTTGTAATTCTGTTACCCTCTGCAGTTTCATGCCTTTTTAACTCTATTTAATCTATATCCATTTATAGGAAGTTCTATTTCCCTTCTTCACCTAGCATATTTCTCATTTCTCAAAAAACCATTTCATGATTCATTTTTGGCAGGAAATTTCCCATTCTTCAACCAGAGTAAGTCATCCTCCTCATAATCCTACAGGTCTCTGCTTCTACTCTGTCCATGCTTGAGATTGCATAATTCCTCAAGGGCAGGGACCCATTCTTACACATGTCTGTGAAAAACTGATGAAATCATTGCTAAATTAATATTGACATGCAGTTTCAATCATGTCACATAGCTGCTCTAACTAATGGTTTCCCATAATGCCCAAGGAAAAAAGTCAAACTTCTTAGCCTAGAAATAAAAGCCCTTCACAACAGGCTTCACACTAATTTCTAAGCATAATTTTCTGTACTGCTAGTTACAAACATAAATTTAACTCATTTAGAAAAGTTTTGTAAGTTTAATAAAACTTTTTTTAAAAAATGTACTTATATTGTACTTATACATTTAAATTTCTACCATTCTTTTAGATCTAGATTAAATACCAGAACCTCCATTAATTTTTCTCAATTCTTCTTGCTGGAAGTAATTGTGTTTTCATCTGAACTCCCACATCACCACATCCTTCACTCTAATTTGTAGTATAATGATATTTATAGCATTTACTCTTCCCTATTATACTCTAAGCTCCTTGAGGGCATGATCCAGGCATGACCTATATTGTTCTCCTTCATAGTGAGTAGAGTGGGTCTTATCAAAATATGTACTTTAAGGTATGTTTTAAAATAAGAGAGGGAGAGCTGAGCAGGAAATTCAATACTGGAGTTTTATAGTTAAATCTCAATAAGAAAATCACTGTTTTGGGTCATTGGGATGGTATGAGACATTTTTAGATTTAATTTTTAAATTAAATTTTGGGGGCATAATTTGGATTGGAAGTGTTTACACTTCCATAATATATGGCAGGCACTATGATCTTTATGTTCAGTATCTTTCAGTATCCCATTTATTGCAATTTTCATGTCATTTAATGCACTTTTCATTAGTAGAAAACAATTATAAGATAACGTATCTATCATGGGTCTCCAGAGAAACAAGACAAATAGGATATAAATAGATGTAAACAAGACAAGATTTATTATGGGACTTGGCTTATTTGAATATGTAGGACAAGGATTCCTATCATTTGCTCACTGTAAGATAGAGAACCAGGATTGCAGGTGATATGATTCAATATAATTGGAGGCCTCAGAATCAGTATTTATTTTAGGGTAGGAGATGATAGATATTCTAGATTACGAAGAGAGTACAAATTTACACTTTTAATTCAATTTAGGTTTTCAATGTTTGTATGATGCCTACTGACATTAGGGAGGGTAGATCATCTTTATTATGTCTACTGATTCAAACCCTAATTGTTTCCAAAAATTCCATGGTAGGTAATGTTTTACCAGTTATTTGTATATCACAATCAAATTGGAATAAATGTAACAGTTACAGAGAGAAACCATTATTTTCCCCAATTTTTCAACAGACGAAATTGAGGCAAGTAAATGAGCGACATGACTAAATTCACACGAGTGTTTCTGAACCATGATTGTAACTCATTTAAGCTGATGCCTGTCTCAGACATCTCTCTCCTGTAGTGAAGCGCATCAGTGAAGAGAAGAAAAGCATGGGTTAGCCAGTGAAAGTCAAGGCAGGCAAGGTCACTGGCGATTATAGGAATGATAAGAAAGAATGGAATCAATACCAAGCCTAGCCATAGAAGGGAAGAGGGAAACCTGTTTCAACACTGAAAGGAAAGGAGGGAAACATGGTGAAGTTAAAATTTTACTTGGCTTGAGACAGACTGTGAAATGAATTGAGTACCAAGAAGTTGCTGAGAATATAAAATGCAATGTGTATCTCAAGAAAATCTTCTTTGTGCACCTACACATAACAGCTACAACTCAGGAATGGGTATAATGTAAGAAAATAAAAACTGTTTCATGAAATACCAACTTTATACAATTATGTGCCTACATTTGCAAAATCATTCAAGTTAGTTGTTTGTATATTTGTGAATTTCCTTTTTTATTCTAATAATTGTTTCAACCTGTTGATTGATGATTTTGAGATACTGTGCTTTGTACCAATGACTCCACTCACTATTAAGTTCTACTTAAGCACATTTAAGCAAAACCATCTTCTATCTCTTCTTTGTTTTTTTAAAGAGAGAGGGACATTAAGAGAGAGAGAGAGAGAGAGAAAATCAATTTTGATTTAGTTTTTCACATGGCTTTCATTGCTCTGACACTTAATTGTGTATGTGGTGCTGAAGTTTGAACCCATGTACTTGCATCTGCCAGGCAAGCACCGTAACCATGGAGCCACAGCTCCAGCCCCATCTTCTATCTCTTCTTAATGCTTTGCAGTTTCCCTCTCTGCTCATTAATAAGCATGCCTTTTCCTGTTCTCTTCTTTCTGGTAATTACTATACAGGATCTTTTAATTCTAAGTCCACTTCTAACAGGTAAACTGAGGAATAATTTATAATATAAGACAAAGTATAAGGTGGTGTCTTAGTATACCTTATCATAGAAATGTGTTTGGTTTCCCTAAATACTATCAGCCAGTGTCATCTCCAAATCACTAATCCGTAGCTATCTGGTCTGTCACATTTGGAGTTGTGAGAAGGCTGGAAGACTGCAAGCAAAGTTTTATATGAAGATCTTCCATTCCCTACTTAACTCTGCTTTCCTATGTTGAAGAGAAGTAGTTTCTGAATGACTCAGCCTTTGAAGAGTTACTAAACCATTGGGGTGGGCTTCTATATCAAGTGAATTGTACCCATAGGGCAATTCCCTATGATTTATTCTTATCCCAGAGAGGAATCTAAAAATTTTGTTCAGTTCTGAAAAATCTAAAACTGTTACAGCAGAAATGGAAAAGGAAAATGTCAGCACAAGTTTTGTCATAAATGATTATCAATCAAATCTGAAAGTTCAAATAAAATTGAAATTGATAGTGCCCATCCTGAAACATATAGATTGATCCATCTGAAGGTTTTGGAACTAGTCAACCCAGTGAACTCTGAAAACAAGAAGACAGTGTACCTCAAGATGAGAGATATAAGATAACTCATGGCCTCCCTACTCATGACGGAATTGAAGAGGCTTTACGCACATATTTTGGGCTTAATAACTCTAAAATTTGATCATGTCGGTTACCCTCGTTCTTAGTGCAAATCTTTGGTATTTTGATATACTTTTTAAAAATATGAAAACTTTTATTCAAATGTAGCTCAGATCTTTTATTTCTTCTAATTACAAAAAGCTGATGTCTTGGCATATGTGTCAGTTCTCGGAATGCTCTTAACCACTCCATCAAACCTGGCACTGTCTTAATGTTGGTTTTGATTGCCAACCTACAGAAAGGAAAATCACATAAGAGAAAACTAACAAGGGTGCACAGTTCCAAAACTTATTCTATAAATGTGTTTCGAATAAAGTGATTCATCCTTTGGCAGGAGCTATTTACTTTATATTCATTCAATTGAAAGCCTTAGTCTCTGTTTCCTGAAGACTATGGAGAACCTTATTCTTGATGAATGAGAGGATTACCTTGAATCATAAATAAAACAGTATAATTGAACATTTGATTCTCAAAAGGAGGCATGATCTCTCACTTGGAACTGACCACATTTCTCAAAGGGAAGTGTTCAGAAAACAATATTAAACATCAAAGAACCAAGGATGTGTCTTCATTGAATTGCTGTATAAAAAACTAATTTGATCCAGTAAATACATCTTGAGTAAGGAAACACATGGTTCTCCCATACATTTTATCTCTTTGATTTTCTAATCTTTTCACTTCATAAAATTGCATCAATTCTTATTCTTATCACTTTCCAATTTGACTGAAAGTCTCTGGCACAAAACAGCAGTCACCCTTTGAATATTGTATGTATTCCTCAAGTCAATTTTTCTTATTAATTTCAAGTCTTTTCAGTATGAACACTTAACAAAGATAAATAATACATAAGAACTAACATAAGAGATAAATTGAACTTTTCTTGTGGGTCATTGTATGTATGTATATGTGTTAAATCTAATGTAATCTTTATTTTTGAAGAAATTTTATTGTACATTTGTAATTTCTTTCAGCCATTCGATAACAACTTAATAAACATGTAGAATACTTTCCCTCATTTAGGTAGACTATTTGTACCTAAGCCTGCAATATCCCTGTATGTTTCTAACGTCTGGTGCACCTTACAAGGCAACACTTTGGAAGAAATATTTGATTGGTAATGTTATTGCAGAACATTCTTATAGTAGCAAATAAGAATCAAGGAAGTCAGAAACAGATTTCTGTGTCAGTCCACTGATCTCAATTCCTACGTGACAGGTTTCTCTTTTGATAAAATTTGCTTCACAATAGGACACCAGAGTCTTATCATCCTGCTTAAGGGAATCTCTCCCAGAGGGAACTTGCTCTTCTGCATTTTTCTCTGATTCCTACTAGACTAATTTTCACTCACTGTGTGAATTGACAAGAATGATTTATTCACATATGTATTTACCTCACTTTCATTGGTAGTCCTGGGTTCTATTTGTGTGTTTCTGCAACATGTTACACTAGCATAGCACTAAATTGCATTCCATAAGATTTTGAGAGGTTCAGGATGGAAGACAGATTATTATGGTTGTAGTCTTCCTTGGTTCCAGAACATCAGTCTGAAAACCAAATGGTGTCCATTTGGTTCAATTATCATGTTATATAACATTTATACATGAACCATATATAATTATATGTAATACTATGTATAAAAATATTAGGGTTTGCTATGACAAAAAGATGCATTAAAATTAGTTTCTGAATTAACAGACAAAATCTGTACAATGATATGCCCTCTGTACACACATGTACTTAGATATATAGTCATTTACAAAATGTTCAGCTAGCTATTTTCTGCTTGCCTGAGAATTGGCAATAAGATCATGAAATAGGTAAAAAGTGTTCCAATTAGAGAGCTACAAATAGTTGGAAACAGACACTTCTTAAGGGTTTTATAAGAGGCACAAAGTGGTTTTTTGGAGTGTAGACACCTACACAGTCCTCTGAAAAAGTCACGAGTGCCTACAACACAATTCTAAAAGCCAGTACCAATCAAGAATAACAGTGGGCTTAGCAAATACAATGCAATTAGGTACACATTTCCGTATAAGCTTTTTTATTTTTCCACCATCTCTCCAAAGTATCCCAACATCAGAAAAAGGAGAGGATCTGACTTTTTTATCTCATACCCTGGAAATTTCTATTTCTTGTGAGCATACACTAGGAAGTAAAAACTGAAAGTGAACAGAATGATGTGGGATATTCTAGCAAATTCATCAAAGAACAGAAAAAGGAGATTCAACAGATCTGAGGTGCTCTGTTGTCTATATTCCACTATTTAAAACTTTCCATAGTCTGCATGTGGTGTCTGCTTCTTATTTGAAAGCCAGTTGTCATGACACAAATTGGCCTTACCTACCCCTAGGAATGGCCATGTAATGAAGAGTTCCGCTCCTGTAATCTGAGAATGTTGCATTCTGAGCACAGGCACAGAAAACTAGGATATAAAAACTAACCACTTGATTTAGATGAATCACCTTGGCTTGAGGCCAAAATAAAAGTAGAGAGCTCTTTGGACAATGATGATTCCACTAAGCTTCTCTATAACACCATGAACCATATTTAATCTCTTTCCTGTATCCATACTTCTATTAGCCAAATAATTTCAAGTATCATCTGTGTTTTAACTTCAGAGTAAGTTCAAGGTATCAATAATGCTGGGGTAAATATATGTGCATGTTAAACCAGTGTATACATACCACTTTATGTTTATGTGTCTGTGTGTGGTTTCCTTAACATTTGTCCCACTTGATACCAAAACTTCCCAGTGACACCAAGCTGAGTCTAATCTACCAGAAGAGACCTAAATCAGATAAGCATCTTGAAAAACTAAATTAGGATTTTAGGTAGTCTCAACCCCCATCAATATCCCATAGTACCTTCAGAGATGCAAGGTAGCTTAGTGTCTACTCTCTGAGAAGTAAATGTTGATAATGGTTATTTATGTGCGAGATGATCCCATGAAACATGGGGCAGTATGAAAATTAAACAAGCAAGAAAGGCAACCTCTGAAAGATGAGCTGATCAAATTACTATATCAGAAACTGGATCAAATTGCTAACTATGAGAGGCAGTGTAGAAAATGTGTTTTGGATGTATCTCATACAAGAGAAGAGAAAAAATATATATACTCCCCTTCAGTCCTTGAGTGAAGCGTGGTCTAAGAATGAGAAGTATTGAAGAAGTATTGAGTCTCAGTACTTCCAGCCTAAAGCACATGAACAGAAGTGACTAATAACAAAATAAAGCCCTCCATAAAATAAATTTGAGTTGCTGGCTGCTGGAAACTGGAAAGTGACATTAGAATAAATTTCAAAAAGATCTGATTGGAACATCGACAAAATATGCCATTAGATATCCTAGATGGGTTGGAGTACTTTAAGTCTTTCAGAGATTAACCTAGATGATCATAGGTTGCATACGCATTTGGGGGAACAGAGGATATCAGACGATGTTTTAGTTAGCCTTTTCACCACTATGACCAAAAGACCTGACAAGAACAATATAGAGATCTTACTCCATAGACCCTGCGCTCAAGGTGAGGCAGAGGGCATGGTAGAGGAAAGCAGCTCAGGACATGCCAACAAGGAATCATAGTCTAAGCTCTGCTGACCAGGGACAAAATGTATACTCCAAAATCATGTCCCCAGGAGCCTGCCTCTTCCAGTCATACACTACCTGCCTATAGTCACCACCCAGTTAATTTTTTCAAATGGATTAATGCACTGATTAGGATTAGGTTCCCATAATTCAATCATCCCACCTCTGAATCTGAAATTCTTTACATTGTCTCACACATGAACATTTGGAAGATACCTCGTGTGTAAATCGTAACATGACAATTTGTGGAATTTCCACCTCCAGTGATAAGAATGTTTTCAAGTTCTATAAAGGTGGGCTCACATTTGCTCTTCACCACTCCCAGTGGTACACCTGTCTAGTGCCTGCCATGGAAAAGACAGCCAAGATCCTCTAGAATAAACTTCTATGATATTTAATAATTCTTACTAAGGAGACAAACAAGGGCATGCAATAGAGAACATGTAGATGGAGATCCATTACATGATTAATTTAGAAAGGACTCTAGAATCATAATATGAGCTGTAAGACTAATTAGCTTTATTGCTTCAATGAGTGAGATATGAAATTCTGCTTTCTTAAGTATCTTTCCAGAGAACTACCTAAATATTTCTATAGTATTATTCCAGTAAAATAATAGGAAAGGAGAAAAGTATAGAGCTAAATGCTAGTGTTAAAAATTTTTTCTTTAAAAAGGTATCATTGACCTTTTTTCTCTTCTGTAAAATAGAAATTATTTCATTATGCTACAAGGAGCATGGATAAGTATGAGTGGAGGAGTTCAAATGAGAAAAATTATGTGAAATTAAATGGGTGCAACACCATTTGCTCAATGAATGGTTTTAGTTAAACTTCTTAACATTTTATTTTCTGGATTTTTAAAATAATGAGTAATTTTAAATTATTTAATATATTTTATAGTCCTTAGTTTGTGAATCCAAATATTCAAACTGCTAGAGAATTAAATAAAAGAATTCATGTAGTAATATGTAAAATGATCATACATTGAGCTTAACATAGAATATACGTACATATACATTTAACTGTGTATAAGGATAAGAACTTACACTTATACAATACACATACATATATACACATTTATGGAAACAGATATACTAGATATTGTATATACATACAAATACATCTTTCAAAGGATTTTTGAAATTAGTAGACTTAGGTGTTACATTAAATTTCTTCTTTTAAATATCAATGTGAGTATATGATTTTCTTATTAGTATACATTTTCTGATGGTCCATAGAATTTATGTTATATTTTTGTTAAATATTTGCACCTATCAATGAAATTATAATTTATATTTAAAAACATAAATATAAAATCTGCTCCATACTGCATATCTTCCACGTATAGTTGGATTAAAAATACTTTGGTTTAAGGTTTGTAAGTCAACAGAAAGATTGACACTAAGCATTCAGGTACCAAATTTTACATCAGTCTTTCTTGGGATAGTTTATCATCGTTTTTGTAAATGCACTTTGGTAGTTACCAATTTTTAGTCCATAAGAGCCTTTTAATTTGGGGGCTGGACCGGTGGCTCAGCAGTTTCGGCGCTTGCCGTGCATGTGCAGGGACGCAGGTTCATGCCCCAGCACCATGTACACAGTGAAGTGTCTGAGTGGCAAATGCCAAATGAGGGACTAAATAAAATTGATTCCTCTTTCTCTCTCTCTTCCTCTTACTTTCCCTTTCTCTCTTTTTTTTTTTTAAAGTGAATTTGAACGTATGTTATTTTGTTAAATCATAGCTGTTAACTGAATAAATTCTTTGGTTGCATATTTTCTTTCTACAATCACTTGGTTGTTTTCTATAAAAGCCCTGCTGACTTTTCAAGGAAAGTGTTGGAAAATTTTTCTCACAATTTTCCTTTCTGACCCATAGTTCTTGCCTTTGCTTCCCTAATTGTAAACTTAACTATGAGGTTTGGTGACAAGGACATGATCTTTTTTTATTCTAATCTTTCATTTTGCATGTGTTCATTTTTTTCTTATTTGATTTTATTCCCCACCATTTCATTAGAAACTAGAGGTGAATTATCTAAAACATTTTCTAGTATGTCTCTCTATATTATTGTTTTGTGAATGAAGATTATAAAAAGATTGTATTGGTTATGTGTAGTTGCTTTTACATTGGCCTATATTGAACACATTGTTAAAGGAGTATTCATTCCACATGTACCCATTTGTAAGTGTTATACCTAATGTTTGGTCTTCTGGACTCTTATTTCAAGATCCCCTTTCAGCGATTAAACTAACCCATTAGAACTCAAAATCAATTTGACAGTTGGTTATTCCTAACATTAGCAAATCCAGGAAAGTAAGGTATATACACAGATACATATGAAAACCAACTGTGAGCCCCTCTCAATGAGACAAGTAGGAAAATCTAGGCATATCTGGAGACTAGATGGCTGGACTTCTCTGTCCTCAAAATTGTTTTGCCTCTAGCATTTTCCCCTCATTTTAGTCTAGTGAGGTGTATTTTGAAAGAAATTTAACTTGAAAAGCATGTTTCTAAAGCGAAACCACAGACTCTATAGTATGAATATTAATGATTCATAGTTTATTGTTTTTCAATTCCAGAAGAAATCTGAGATCAGGCAAGTATCACTTTTAATGCCTATATAATAGTTTCATATTTTTTTCAATGAATAGCTCTAGTAATTATTTTAAAAATAAAAGAAAAATGGAGAACATTGTAGAAAAATCTTTAACATCATTAGAATACACACACACTTCGTTAGTGCACACTTACAACTCATAGACCCACACATTTCATGTGTACAATTCAATAATTTTTAGTAACTTCATTAATGACACAATCAACCATAAATCGGTATTAGAATATTTTCACCATCTGTTAAATAGTAAGGAGTCCATTCTTGCACTTTTAACTCAGTTTTGAATATAAATTCTAATTTAAGAGTCATTATATATAGTCATTATATATAGTTTTTTCCTAAATAAACCTCAACTTAACTTTTATTTCAGAAGCTTGAGAATGAATGTTTAGAATCTTTCCACATATTAGCTAAAGTATAACGACTCCCCTTTGTAAAAGCCAGAGTCCACAAAGCTGTGTCTGAGAATGCTTGCTCTGTGTAGCCTAATGACAATGTTCTGTTAGCTATTGCAGTAAAGAATTAGAAATGCAGGAACCTAAATGCCCATATTGAAATGAAGGCCAAAGCTTTAAGAGAAACAAGAATAAATATATTTGTATCCACATAATTTTCTTTTTAGCTTTACTTATGCAATCCAAAAATGGAACAACTTAAGACTATTTTTTCCTAATGTGCTAAAACTTTTTATGGTGCATGTAAAAATTAATCAGCTCCAGTTTTCAAAAATCTAAGGATGATTATATAAGGTATTCATAATTGCAAAAATGTGTATTGATGTGTTTTTCTTATTTGGATGAACTTGAGAGCTAGACTTGCCTCAGAATTCATGGTTAGCTAAAAGGTATTTGACAAAAATTCTCCAGATAAATTAAACCTTTGTCTACTTCTAAAGAGGTCAATCCGGGCTGGAGCGGTGGCTCAGCGGTTTCGGTGCTTGCCTGGCAAGCACGAGGACCCGGGTTCAAACCCCAGCACCACATACACAACTGAGTGTTGGAGCAACTTAGGCCATGTGAAAAACTCAATAAAGTTGTTTCTCTCTTTCTCTGTCTCTCTCACTGTCCCTCCCTCTTTAAAAAAAAAAAATAAATAAAAATAAAAATAAAGAGGTCAATCCACATGCATCATGGATATTAAGCAGCAGATATTCTGCCTCTGAAATTTCTCCCTTTTACTTTTTGCTTGTATTTTTAAAAATGTAATGTGGGGAACAAAGTTATTTATTACAACTAAATGCTTGCATTTCTTAATCTAATTACTGAGCAGAGAAGGAAGGAATTTGGGACAAAAGAAGGTTAGATGCTATTATTAAATTTGCACAAAGACAAAGAAGATTTTATAGCCAAAACAGAAATTTTACAGACATGATTGCTTTCGGAAAATCTGTACATCTCAGCTAGTGTTCATTTTATTTGTATAAATTTGCAAATACATTCAAATTAGCATATTCACCACCTGCATCCTTCAGAAAGCTAGACTAGGAAAAAAGTGAATCCAATTTTTATAAATACTTAGTTTGTTATATTTTAATACAAATTCAATAATTTTTGTATGTGTAGTAAGTTTTGGGATCTGTAGTTGGAAGACTAATGCATAATAGACAGACTATTAAAATTCATGTTATAATTGTCAGATACATTTAAAATTTTTATTATTGTACTTAAAAATATATAGGTAGTTCTGAATTAACAAAAATTCTTGTGTTCTTTAGGAGTATACCTATGTTACAAGTAAGTTTTTGCTACCACAGTGAAATGAATTTAGGGCTTCTTAGAAAGCTGATTTCATGGTAATCAACATATTAATATTTTTTATAGTGATCTACCAAAATTGTTCTATCTTCAGGAATATTTCTCCCATTCCCTGTCCCTTCCCCCCAAAAAAAACTTTGAGGATTTCTGTTTGTGGCTAAATTGGATAGCTCTGAGCTAATTTATAAAATCTGATTTCCAAATGTTTGAAAAGACTTCATGGATTTCCTGTTATAAAGGCTTTGAATTTTTACCTCCCTAAAGGAAGCATCAGCTATATCATTTCTCAAGAGGACCTTGGTTTGTGCTGCAGATAGTCTCTGTTGTGCTTGGGGTAGTGTTGCTAGACCTATCTAAGCCATTTAGGCCAGGCATACACAAACCATATGCTAAGCAGAGCATCCTAATGTTTCCTTTTTTTTTCTGCTTCCATACATATGATTGATAATATTTAGATACAATAAATACATCTGCGGTATACACCATTTTAAAAATATCATGGAGAAATAATGTACTACAAAATTTCACGATTCATACAAAATGTGGAATTCAGCAATGATTGTTCACTTATTCATGCAATATGTATAAGAACAATTCTCAGTCCTAGGGGGGTGAATGAATTTCTTTCTCACTCAACAAGTATGTATATATTTAAGTGTAAATAAAATTATAAATGCCACAATTGAATCCACAAAAATGCATGTGTTAAGGTGTGGATATAAAGTATCCCTCAAAGACTCCTGGGTTGAAGGCTTTATCTCCAATGCGCTGATGTTCAGAAGTGGGAATTTGGAGAAATAATTGGATCATTAGAGTTCTGACCTCATCAGTGGAGTGATCCAGTGAGAGATTCACAGTCCGATTATTTTATTGGGAGGTGGTAAAAACCGTGAGGTGGGGTGTAGCTGGAGAAAGTGGATCATTGGGTGTGTGCCCTGGAAAGTTATTTCTTCTTTCAGGCCCCTTCCTTGCTCTCTGCTTTCCAGCCACAATGAGGAGAGCAGCTTTGCTCTTCCCTTCCCTTCCACATGATATTCACCTCAGGCCCAAAGTAATGAAGCCAGTCAAATTTGGACTGAAACTCCTGATTCGGTGAACCAAAATAAATCTTTCTTCCTTTAAGTTGTTTTTCTCAGGCATTTTGTCACAGGGATAAAAAGCTAATACAGCATATGTGCATATGTGTCTAAAATAAAAAGATCCAGTAAAGATTGAGCAAAATTGTGAATTTGGGGACTGAAGGATACCAACCAGCAGCAGGTAGTTCCAGATATATGTGTTAGCTTATGATGTAGTGTGATCATATAATTAACAACTCAGTGGGACTAAACTCATGGTAGCTAGTCATCAGAGGCAAAGGAGCCCCTCGGCTAGTAAGCCTGTAAGTGTAGAAGTTCCTATCCATTAAAACCAAAGTAGGGCTGAAACTATATATTACCAAAGCTTCCACGGGCTGGTTTTAAACTTTGGTATAAATTAAACATCAAAGACAACGTGGAGGTCTGCTATGGTATGAATGAATGTTCATGACCCCTTTAAGTTCACATGCTGTAACCTAATCACAAATGTGATGATATTAAGAGGTTAGGTCTTAGGAAGGTGATTCCGGGTGTATGTAACCCATGTGAATGGGATTACTGGCATTTTTAAAATGGCTTCAAGAAGCCTCCTTCCTTTCTACCATGCAAGGGCACAACTAGAGAATGCTATCTGTGAATCTGGAAATGTGTCCTTTTCAGTCGCCACATCTACCAGCACCATGCTCTCTCACATCTCAGCTTCCAGAATTATAAGAAATAAAATTTCTTTCTCTTATAAATTTATGATATTTTGTTATAGCAGCCCAAACAGACCAACTTAAGGGCTCTGGGATTGTAGGGCAAGATGATCAAAAAAGGCACAGCAAAATTGTGGACACACCAGGTGTCTCATTGTCTCACTCTCTCTCTCTCTCTCTCAAGCAGAGGTCATCCTTCCGCTTGCTTTAAAAAAAATCCAGGTAATATTTCACTTTTGTGATTATTTTTAAAATATGTATTTTATCATTACTAAGGAATGATTATTGTAATACATCAGGAGACAATTGCCACCCCCCAAAAAATTTGGTTCTATTATTATGGGAGAGAGGTTGACCAATGATTACTAAGTTATGGTTAGATGGATGTAAGAACTTGCAGAGTAAAAGCAAGTATAATGAAAATGTGCATTTCAAGAAGCTAGATAAGAAGACTTTCAATGTTTTCACCATGAAGAAGTGATAAATATTTGAGGAATTAGATGTTTACCTTGATTTAAACATTATTAAATATATGCATGTATCAAAATATCATAAGCCACCTAATAACTATATACATCTTTTGTATGTATATATATATATATATATGTACATATATAGTAGGTTAAAATGAATTTAAATATCAACAAAAAAGAAAAATTAGTTTCTTAAAGTTTCCAAGAGGAGAGGGAGGGGATGCCATGCCATACCTGACCAAAAGAAAACACAGGGTTTGGCCATCAGGTTGAAGGAGCAGGAGGAATGCATATACACAAGTTTACATTGAGTTTTCATGGGAAAGACAAGTCAGGGTAAAGGGCTTGGGAAGGGCTAGCATGAATAACTGCAGAACACTCTGGAATTGGGACTTTTTCTCATTTTCTGGTACCTGTCCCCAGGGCTACATGGATAGAGGAATATTGTGTGTTCCAGAGTAGGAGCCAGAGCAAAGGCCCTGGATGGGTTACTGTGTGTGTGAAAGGCCCACTCCTGGCCAGTCTTCTGCTTTATCTAGTGGATCAACGCTAGCAGAGACAGCCTCTTCCCAGACGTTGAGAACCCAGATGCCAAGTATCCAGAATACAGAAAATAATATTGAGGGTTAAATTAATACTGTGATACACTGAATCAAATTATACAAGCTGAGATTTTTTTTTACTTGCTTTAAACTGAAGTGATATTTACACAAAGTGAATTATGCTGATCAAAATGTAAAACTCAATGGCCTTTGATAAACATACACCCAACAAGTTATAACTATTTCTATCACTATAGATTGTTCTATACAGTCAGTTTCCAGACTATAGTTGTAGTGCTAAGGTTTAATTTATCACAGACCACTACATATTTTATTTCTTTTCTAAATATGATGTGACATAATAAAATATAAGTTATTTCAATTCCTTTCTGATCCACTGCTTAAGGCTATGATCTAAACAACCCCAGAAGATAGCTATTTACAATCATTTCTTACCATAGTCTGTAAAGAAGAAGGTAAATATAAGTCCTTTCCTGCTCTAAAGATGTATTTAAATTATTCTTCCCACTCTTGCAGCTAATCAAAAGTCAGCAAGCCCTTTACCACATGTCCCACAGAGAATCCCCCCAGAACCCAGAGTTCTACCTATCTGCCCTGTGCTGGAATATGGCAACTTTAGACTCCTTAATAATCCTGACTCAGAACAGAACTATAGCTTAACAGCCCTTTAAAACAAACACACAATTACAATATGTTTATTCTATTTCTGATGTGAAACGTACCCTGCACTTATTTGGTCATTGTCTTATAAGATCATCCTGTCTGCATCACCTCTTTTCTTTCAGCGATGTTCAGCAAATATCCCTCCTCAATCCTTGGGGTCATCTATACTAAAATAATTTATTTATATTAACAAGTTGTATATAAGATACCATCTAATTTTTTTGCCTAAGATTTTATATTTAGTTATTTAAATTTTTATTATCAACTTTTTCTGAAGTTTCAGCTGTTTCCTTTATTTTGTAGAAACCAGTGAATTAAGGAAACCACTGAATTCAGGAAATGCGCTAAAGATGTTGTCTAAAGCAGTCCTACATTGGTTGAGGACTTGGGCTATTAAAGTTCCATTGAAGCAAATTTTCTAAATATTAAAATTAGGGAATTATTCCCAAAGATAATTTTGACAAAGTCATGATTTAGATAAATTTACGTACCCAAAATTAAGTTGTTATTTTCTAGAAATCTCAAGCTCTTTTGAAACTTAAATGCTGTTAGGAATTTCTGAAGCTATTTTTTGACTCTCTGGGAGGGAAGATTCTATTGTCTGCAGGTGGGTTAACTATATGATCTGTAGAATATATTTTTCTAAGTTTAGGCTTAGGCAAATATTTGGAATTGTAGCACATATACATTCAGACATAAGATAACTGCTGCTGCGTTTTTAAAACTGGACCACTTATCCAGAAATATTTAATATGTTTCAAGGCAGTTGATGAAAAAGAGGAATAAAGTCACACATGCATTTTGTTTTCATCTATCTTATATTAAGAATGAAAGATCTTCCACCAGCATTGAATCTTATATGTAAATAAAAAGCAGTAGGATAAAAATTATGCACAAAACTACGAGCACCATTCTGATGACCGGTTGTAATAGTGAAAAGTGTTTAAGGCTGGGGCTCCTTAGACTCCGCAGCTGCCGCTGTGACAAGAGTGCTCACAGTCTTTCAATGGACCTAAAGGCAGAAGAATATTGTAAAACATCCTGATAAAGTCAGGCAACATTTTTCCCTAAGTTGTACTAATGCTGTATGTACGTATGTATGTGTGTGTATGTATCCTCGCTAAAACTCTCATTGTTTTACGATAGGTTTTGCAAAATGTATTGCATTTTCCAAGAGTGAATAGTTGTAGAAAATTTTTATTTGCTCTCATTTGTATTATTTCCTACCTAAATAATTTCTATTTTAGAGATTAAGCAACTTCAAGTGGATGACAGGTTTTATTTTTTTATTTTGTTTTTTAGAGAGAAGGACAGTGTGTGAGAGAGAGATAAGGAGAGAGAGACAGAGAGAATCAATTTTTATTGAGTTTTACACATGACTTTCGTTGCTCTGACACTTAGTTGTGTATGTGGGTGCTGGAGTTTAAACCCATGTTCTTGCGAATGCTGAGCAAGCACCGTAACCGCCAAGCCACCTCTCCAGCCCCAGGATGATATTTTAAATATAATTGTTTATAAATATTCAACTCTTTTTTCATTGAGGCATTATACTTAGACAGCTGTAATTAGCCCCATATATTTTCGAAACCATGAAAGAAACAGGCAAAGATTTTTCTGATTGCATGAATTTAGATAATATTAATGAAGGAGAATTTGTTATTTTAGAAAAGAAATTTGAAGATCTATTGAAAGAAGATGACAAAGCAGAAAGATTTCATCTTTTTTGTTTTTGTTTTTGTTCTGAACCAGAGATTGAATCCAGGGATATTCAACCACTGAGCCACATTCCCAGTCCTTTCGCTTTTTGGGTTTTATTTTGAGACAGGGTCTTACTAAGTTGCTTAGAGCCTCACTAAGTTGCTGAGGCTGAGTTTGAGCTTGTGATTCTCTTACCTCAGCCTCCCAAGCTGCTGGGGTTGTAGGTGTATGCCCACTTGCCTGGGAGGATGATTTTATCTTAATGAATATACGTAATAAGCATTTATGAAATAAACCCTTCCTCTATCACTTTTTCTCTTCTATGTTTTCATTCTAAGATGGGGATAACATTATAAATTATAACTATAGTCTCCAGTCTTTAAAACTACTTTGATGTCTTTAAAATTCAACAAAGAAAATTTGGACTTTTCTAGAAATTCAAGACTTGAAAATATTCTGTTAACACTTAGTGAAAGAAAAAAAATCTTGTTCAAAAAATTTCAGTGTAAAATCTATACAACTTTGCAAAGCCTTACAACTTCTTTATTCCAGCACCATTGATTTGGTTGAGAAAACTACTTTGCTATATAATTTTAAAGATATAATTTTTTATAAAACATCTATCTCCTAAGCATATTTTAATTACCATTTTGGTTTGAGCTTTATTATGTTATTATCAGAAGCTAAAGAGAATTCATTGCTCAGGGGAACCAGTCACAAAATAAATTGTAATTTATTCCAAAGCTAGCCAAACAGCATGATTAGAATGGGGGCAGGCAGACACTGTGCAGGACAGGGAAGACTGAGTGCTTGCAATGGGAAGTACTCAGAGAGGGAAGACACACTGATAAGAAAATAATATAATTGCCACACAAAGCAGTGGACTAAATGCTAGAATGAATTACAGCAATACCCTCTTATCCAATGTTTCACCTTCCAGGATTCAGGGACCTGACATCAACTGCAATCCAAAAGTATTAACGGAAAATACAAGAAAAATCTTCTAATTTTTTTAGATTGTGCACAATTCTGAGTAATGTGATAAAATGTCATGCCATTCCACTCTGTCCCCACTAGCACAGGAATCACTTCTCTGTGCAGCATCTACACACTGTCATATGCTACGTGTTTGAATTATTAGACTCTTCATTGCAGTATCACAGTGTTTATGTTCAACTATCCCTGACTGATTTCATTATTATTGTCATTATTATTTTATACTAAAGATCTTTTTGTTGATGCATAATAATTGTAGGAATGGTGGGTTTCATTGCAGCATTTTTATTCATGTGTATAATACAACTTGATCAAATTTCATAATTATTATTATTAACCTCTCACTTTTCCTAATTTATAACTTAGACTGTATGATAGGTAGCATACACAGGGTTCAGTTCCAACTGTATCTTCAGGCATCGCTGCGGGGGGTGGTTCTTAAAATTATCTCCGGTGAGTAAGAGTGGAGTGTTCTATTATGAAAAAACAGGATGAAGCTGGTTAACTATTGCCTAAGGGACTGGAAAAGCTTTATAAAGAGATTATGCTACCAGTGGATTTTTGAAGGTAATGAGCAGAAGTGGTTTTCCAGGTGGAAAGAAGATATCTAGCATTCCAGGCAGGAATCAACATGAACAAATATGG
>PVKS010031770.1:0-23158 GCA_004027875.1 Aplodontia rufa
TGTGAGGTTTTAGGGGACTACTCCCTTGGGTCAGCTGAGGATCAGGAGGGTGGTGAAAGTGAAGAGAGGGTGAAGGTGACCACTGCTCTGCATCAGCTGAGGATCAGGACAGTGGTGAATATGTAGATGAAGTGAGGGTGAAGGTGACCACTGTCCTTGGTCATCTGAGGAGCAGGACAGTTGTGAAGGTGAAGTGAGGGCAAAGGTGATCACTTCCCTGCATCAGTTGAGGAGCAGTACAGTGTTGAAGTTTACATGAGGGTGAATGTGACCACTTTCCTGGGACAGGTAAGGCACAGGAGAGTGGTAAAGGTTATGTGAGTCTGAAGGTGACCACTGCCCTGGGTCAGCTGGGGAGCATGACAGTGGTGAAGGTGAAGTGAGGGTGAAGGTGACCAATGCCCTGGGTCTGTGGAAGAGCAGGATAGTGTTGAAGGTGAAGAAGGGGTGAAGGTGACCACTGCCCTGGACAGCTAAGGATCAGGACAGTGGTGAGGTGAAGGTGAAATGAGGCTGAAGGTGACCACTGCCCTTGGTCAGCTGAGAAGCAGGACAGTGGTGAAGGTGAAGCTGAAGTGAGGCTGAAGGTGACCACTGCTCTGTTTCAGCTGTCGAGCAGGACAGTAATGAAGGTGAAGGTGAAGTGACGGTGATGGTGACCACTGCCCTGGGTATGCTGAAGAGCAGGACAGTAGCGAAGGTGAAGGTGAAGTGATTGTAAAGGTGACCTCTGCCCTGGGTCAGCTGAGGAGTAGAACAGTGGTGAAGGTGATGATAGGGAGACGGTGATCCCTACCCTGGGTCAGCTGAGGAGAAAGATTCTTATGAAGGTGAAGGTGAAGTGAGGGTGAAGTAACCACTGCCATTGGTGTGCTGAAGAACAGAGCAATGGAGAAGGTGAAGGTGAACTGAGGGTGAAGTTGACCAGGCATTTGGAATGTGGATTTTTCGTTGGAATTTAAGGTACATGCTGGCCTTCACATCACATTAGAACAGTCCGATAAGTACTAACCCAATTAAATAGAATGGGTTTTGCATGGTAGAATGTTACTTGTATATTTCATTGTTTACTTACTTTAAAAAAAAATCCAAGGTTTAAAATTTAAATTAATACGTAAACCCTTACTTTCAAAATGTTTTTAAATTTTGATCAAGATTTATATTCTACTGTGCCTGGAGTAGCATATGATCTTCAACTCTTAAAAGAGGCCCTTTAACTTCTCCAGCAGTATGATAGTGATAATTGTAACCAATATTGTTATCTTAATATGTCTAGCTATTTTTCTTTGTTCTCTGCCTTCCCCCACCCTTCTCCCTCTTTTTTTCCTCCATGGAGTACCTACAAGTGGCAAGAGTGCACACACTAATGAGTTTGCCCAGGCACTTAAGGATCTTAATCCCAAACCATAAAAACTCTAACAAGGACCTCACCTGCCATCCATACATTTTTATTTCATAGTACGATAAAGGTGGAATTCATTCAGCACAGAGCCAGTGCAGTGATTGGGGAAAATTAAGTGTCAATTCAAAATACTTATATTTGTCCCTGCCCTTCCTGAGCTCATAACTTCTGCCCATGCCTAATAGGTCATGTCACAGTTAATGTTTCTTCCTTCTAGGGACAGCTTCATAAACCCTCCTGAAATGTATTTAGCATAGATGATTTGGGGATGGAAACAGCCCTGTCCTTGAGTTTTCCAGGATGTGATGTCTGCTGCTACATGCAAGCAAGGGTCAGAGCACTGAAATGAACAGATTTGAAGCTGAGGTGGAGGTGCTGCCCAGAGGAAGAGAATTAGCTGTGAAATGCCACCTACATTGATTTTCTAGAATGAAAGCATTTTATAAAAACTGGCTCAGCAATTATAGGTCTAATGCACTCAATTTAAAAACCATAAAACCAGTGAATAGTTGAATAAAAGGATGAGAAGAATATGTGGATCATTGTCTTCAAACATGTGAATTGCTATTGAGGCTCATCTGCAAAAGAATCTGAAACACATGAATATCCATTAAGATGTGTGATTTCTCAACAATAAATTTAGGCTCTAGGGGTACATTTGACTCCTATCAGAACCCCAAATATATCCAGGCAGGCATATAAATCTGGTAATTTCTATGTGTAAATTACATATATATGGTCACTGATTTCTGTAACTTAGGGAAACTACAGAGGAGTCATGCTTTTGGGGAGTGGGGGAAGAGGGGTAGATCCTGGACAAGAATCTGGTTAAAGTAGCTCTGTCAATAAGTATGCATGTATGACGATGAACCAACAAATCCCTTCACTAAGTAAGTTGACTCTGAACCAATTTAAAAAAATAAAAAAGGATGAGGCAGGAGGATCACAGGTTTGAAGCCAGCCTCAGTAGCTTAGTGAGGCTTTAAATAACTTAGTGAGAACCTGTCTCATAAGAAAAAAATTAAAAAGGCAAAAAATAGGCTCTAGGGAAAATCAGATACCAGTGAGCTTCATAAATCCCCTTTGACAGGATCAATGGCAGGGAGAGGTACAGGTTGATCTTCCCCTGGTTTCCTTTCCTTTCAATCACCCCATGGAAGTCATTGCCCTGATGGGCTGATATGAAAGCCAAAGAAACAGCCCTAAAGACAATACAAGGAAAGGAAAATTGATGTGCCCAAGTAGAGTATGGAAAGGCACAGGGAAAGGAAAAATCTTAGCATGCTATAAATTTCCATGGAACTGGCACACCTTGTCTTTCAAACATTGAGGGTTTTATTGGACCCAGTTGAAGTCCTCCATGTGAGGTTTTCTGAGTACTGGGCATTCTGCCAGTCTCATATTTTATGTCACACATGACAACTATGGCTCATGGTCAGAGCCAGGCTTGAGGGGAGACCAGGCAGTCAGTTCTCAGAAGCAAAAAGGAACTGCCCCACATCCTTACCTCCCTCTTGAAGTAAAAGTGACTGTTTACTGTGACTGTGACAATGCTGAAAATGTCTGAAAAGTTAAAGTCATTTAACTTTAAGTCATTCACTCATTTGACTATTATTTTTTTTTCAGCCCTGGAGGTAGAGGGCAATGGATATGAACAATACAAAAGCTTTCCAGGAAAATTGAGATTCATTCCCTAATTCCACCTGACTTCTGTTTGCTGGAGTTCCCAACCAAAATACTAAAGAAATCTACCATGAATTTGCCTATTTTCTAATAAGATCTAAGTCCAAATACACTCGCTATCAACACTGTTTTTTCAAAATAAAGCTGTGTAATAAAATGTTAATTTATGCATCTTGTTCCTTACAAAACCTAGAGATCCACCCACTAAAAATAGTTGATCAGAAAATACTTTATTTGGAGTACATTCCATTGGAAAAAGGGTGCTTTCTAGTCATATTATTCTATTCAGTGAATGAATAGAATTTCAATTTTAAAGTGTACATTTTGCTTCCATTATTTTCTGTGTAATTTCTCTGTCCACTTGGAGTTCAGATAGAAAACAAACATGAATAAATAAAGGAAATGCTAAAGGTAAGTATCAAGAAGCCAAGATAAATATGTGAGGTAAAAGCAAGGGAAGGAAGAGAAAGGACATCTGAGAAACAAAGCTTTGCTGTTGCTGCTATTGTCCATGATGATGTTGATGTTGTCAATGGTGATGTTTTTGATGGAGAGAATGTAAGCCAACCAAAACTTTTGCTAACCAATAATTACAAATTATTGGGGAGGGGGCAATGGAACTTAAGAATTGCAGTAGAGGAAATGAAATATAATAGTATCTCCATAGATGTAGGATTAAGTATTTTCATCTGCCAAGCTTCAGCAAATGCTAATTTGCAAAGAAAGGAATTAAAGAAAACACACAAAGAGCAAATGATATCTTAGGCAACATAGGTGATAGCCACTTCCCAGGCTCTTTGCCCAACTATTCTTGCTGTCAGTGATATTAATGAATTTCATTCACTTTCATTCAACAAATATTTATTGAGAACCACTAATGTGCCAAGAACTGTTCTAGGACACAGAATTCTTCTCTCTCTCTCTGTCTCTCTCTTTGCTGGAGATTAAACCCAGAACCTTACACATGCTAGGCAATCACTCTACACTGAGCTACATTCCCACATTTTTTAAATTTTTGAGATGGGGGTCTCCCTAAATTTTCCAGGCTGGTCTCAAACTTAAAATCCTACTGCCTCAGCCTCTCAAGTAGCTGGGATTATAGGTATGTGCAATAGCACCTAGACTATAAGAATTTAAAAGTAAATGGGCAAGATCTCCTCCTATCCTCCTATGCATCACATACTGGAAAATAAACAATAAATTAACAGAAGAAGAAAATTTCTTCTTAAGGTCTTAAGGAAAACATACAATGATAATATAAAAGAGAGTGACTGGGCAAGCTATTTACAATTGCATGGCATCTCATCAATAATTCACTCAACTCAGCAAATATTTATTGGGCACTTAATCAGTTAGCCTTATAGCAAAACAAACCACCCCAAATTTAGTAGCTTAAAACAATCACCATTTCTTTAATTCATAATCCTTTGGGTGATATTGTTATTGGCCCCACTGGACAATTCTTCTAGACTCTTCCAGCTCACACATGCATCAGTGACTGGCTATAGGGCATCCAGGGTACATACTATTAGGGGTTGATTGGTCATCATTTAGGACAATGAGGGTCTTGTGTTTATCACCTTTCAGCAGACCAGCCTGAGCTCAATCATGTGGAAGATTCAAGTAAGAGAACAAAACCTCTTGAAGTCTAGGCACTGAACTGACACCATGTAATTCCTGGCAATTGGATGGCAAAAGGAAATCACAGGTCTGGAACTGTAAAGTCATGTTGCAAATGGACATCTGCAATCTAAAGCAGATGTCCAGGGGTAAGCTGGGCACTGAGAAGTTGGTGGTGAGCAACCATGCCAGCCCTATTTCTATCTTTTAAATTATTCATAAATTAAGGTGGACATAGGTATAGACAAAATCTATGTTCAAATTTCTATCTATTTCTTTAGGATACAGTTCTAGAAGTGAAATTATTTTGAGTCATTTACAAATTACTTTAAATTGAAAGAATATAGCCAGAGGTACTTCAATGTGGCATCAGACAGTTAGAAATATAACATTGAAAGAAGATTCAGGAATTTTCTACCAAGATTAAATTGATTGATAAATAGGGGAACCAAGGCCTAAGAATCTTTCATCCAAAGTCACACCGTTGGAGTAGGAAGAGGTTAAGGAGACTACCAGATGAATCATTTAAGTAGGAGGAGAACCAATGCATGTGGTCTTCCAGAAACTCAGAGAATAAAGTGCTTGAAGAAGAATGTGTCCAACAGCATTCAGTGCAACTGAGAGTATGAATAAGGCACGATAAGACATATCTGTGTGCTGTTAGGAATCATTACATGAATTAACTCAAATGAATATCTGAATAAGTCTGGATTCTAAGTGGCTTTTTCTACCACACCACATCCATCTCCTTCATCCTGTTCATGTTTGACTCATAACTTCTGTTTTACAATAAGAAAAAAAATCCTTTAAGTTCAATTCCATGACCAGACAAATCACTTTAATCTCTATAGCCTCCATCTTTCCATCTGGGACTAAAGCTTTGACTGAGAATACCTCAGTTTCCATTTTCTGAGGAAGAGAAAATGCAGACCATTTTGGATCTAGTGAAAATGGCAGTGTGATAACTACAGACCTTAGCCAGGATGAGTGGTGCACGCCCGTACTCCTAACAACTCAGGAGCCTGGGGAAGGAGGATGGTGAGCACAAAGCCAGCCTCAGCAACTTAGAGAGGCCCTGAGCAACTTAGTGAGACCTTGTCTTAAAATGAAATATAAAAAGGGCAAGCCATAAAGGTCATGCACCAGCTCTTCTATGTATCAGTTGTGAGAGATGAAGTGATTTACAAGAAATTCTCAGGGTCTCAAGTCCTACATCTGTAAAATGGGAATAGCAAGAGGCAAGTGTGTGTTGAGGATCAAATGAGATCATTTGGGCACAGTGCCTGCCTGGCATATGGTAGGCATTTAATAAGCATTATCTATTATCATTAATAGCACACTTTAGAGAAGCCAGCTCTACAGGCAAAACCAGGCCTCTGTTACAGAGTCAGTTTAAGGGAGCCAATGCCACTGAGGTTTATTCATCATTTGAAAAGCATGTATATTGTTCATATTGATAGAGATTAGGAGAGATAGTAAAATGGCTAGGAAGTCAGGACCCTGGGCCACATTGAACCACACCTAGAAGCTAACCAGTAGAGAGATTAACGGGCTTGCTCAGGACCTTCAAATGCAAAAGACCATGAGGCTCACCTTTGGGAGCAACTCCTTTTTCCCAGAGGCAGAAAACTAAGTAGTGGGGGTGGACACAGATGGGAACTAGGAAAGAATTGCTACCTATTTTGCATAGATTTTAGCCAATGATTTTGGTGCTTAGTTTTAACGCTTGTCTTACATGAATCTTAATCAAGGCTCATACCCAAAAGTGATATAAACCATAGCCTAAAACACATCAGGTGGTATCCTGTTTCCAGGTATTCCTCTACTCTTCTTCCTTAAATAAATCCTATTCCTTTTATTCTTTCCTTCCATGTTTATCTCTGGATTTTATTCTTCAAATTCATGACACAAGAACCCAGAGAAAGATTGGCGCTGAATTCCAGGGGTGAATTTCCACACCAAGAACTTCAACACACTGCTAAAGATTCATGGGAAAAATCCAGCTTTTAGCTGGAGAGCTGCTAACCCTATTTCAGCTGCAGAAACCTACAGCCAGCCTAAATTCCCAGTTTTAACTGGGAATAGCTGCAAACAGTAGAAATGGGCTATTTTGGCCACAAGGATGTGCAGTGAGCACAAACTCCATTCGCCATCTGGCCTCATTTCAAGATCCCCACATCAATATGACATCAGAATAGCTCAATTTCCTAAATCAGGGATGCAAGATTACAGAGGAGCTTCTTCGGTCTGCAGATTGTGCTTCTTTTGTGGGAGTGGGTACAAGGACAGTAGGGTCAGGAGGCTCCTCCAAAAATCATTACCCACTGCTGAATGATTTGTTATTTTTCCAGGACTATTATCTACCAGTGCTGCCCACATAACACCAGAGACTTACTGATAATTCTGAGCCCAGATGCCAGGCAGCAGCACTCTGTTTAGAATTTCAAATGAATGTCCCCCAGACCCACCTACTTTCTCCACATAGTGCTTCAAGATAAGTCTCCCTCACTCCTGAAAAAGCTTTGAAGAACAACTTGCCTGTTAATAAACAGCTTTTGATTGTGCCTGAGTCTGATCTTCATTTTGTATTCATCAGACTCCTTTAAATGGGTTCTTTCATGATCCTCAGATTAGCCTAAAGGAAATCCCATGAAACAATGGGCCCAATTCTCCCTGGGTGCAGGGAGTGAGCCATCAAAAGGGGACCTGAGGCCTCCCACAGGGCTTCAGTGGAAAGTGGGGTTGGTCGTGCTCCCACCATTGGAGAATTAGGGTAGCTTCTGAAGAAGTGTGCTGGTTAGGAAAGCAGAGATACAGCACATAGAACTCTGGCCTGGAACAATCTTCTCTCAGGTTCAGAGGAAGCTTATTCCCCTCAGATCCAAAGCAGCTTCTTTCTAGGAAAGCACAAGATCATATCAGTGTCCAAAACACCAGACCCCATCTCCCACTGATTTGGTGGTATGGAGAACACATTGCCCCCCAAAGCTGGTGTGCTTCTGAAATTATTCTGCCAGGACATTTATACCTTTAAGGAATTGGCTTTCCTTGACCTAAAGGTACTACCTGTGCCCACCTCTCCCACCTTAGCACATGGCACACAGGAGAGACTTGTCCATTACAATCCTATCCCTGTGATTATTGGTTAGTCCAATGAGGAACATATGACTCACACAGGATCAATCAGAGTTCTGTGGGGGTAGGGAGAGCATGCAAGTGTCCTTCTCCTATAGATGTCAAGCAGCCAGGGTCTATCTTTGTGGCTACAGGCAGTCAGTTTGGAGATAAAGATACAGCCTCAATGGCAAACTTGAGCCCCTGAATGCAGCCATGCCTGAGTCCCTGAGTTTTATGTACTCATGGACATCATAGCTATGTCAGCCAATAAATGGTCTTTTCTACTTATGCTAGATTGAACTGGTGTTCAGAACCTTGCAAGTGGGAAGGACATAAATGGTTCCTATGAATTTGTGGATGGAGAAGGAGAAGATGATAGCAGTGGTTTAGGAATATGTGTTGGACAATGATTGTTTAAGATAAATTGTAATCTAGGCACTTATTGCCTAACTCTAGGCTTCTGGGTCTTTCGTTTCAAGTGGTCACAGCTAACTCTAAGTGATCAGGTAGAAAGGAAGTTTTTGAGGGTTTTTTGTTGTTTGTTATTTATTGGTACAACAAAGTGGTACATAGTGAAGGGATTTGCTGTTACACAATCACACGTGTGCACATAATGACAATGTAACTTGAACTCAATCCTTACCCAGGAATTCTGTCCCCTGCCCACAGCCCACTCCTCAGTCTTGCACCTGTACAGCATTCCTCCCAATTACAAATACTAATGTATATAAACTCATAAATTATTTTGAATTTTCTAGTTTTAAATGCCTGTATGAATATTATTTAGCTTCTCAGGGAACTAAAATATGAAATACAGTATTTATAGCCCCATTTTTTCTTCCCTATCCTCACTCCACATTTCTCCTCTGGTCCTCCTCCCACTCTTCATTCATAACAAGACTTCTCTTAGATCATGTGCTGTTCCAATATTGGTGAGTCTATTATATAAATTTGACTATCTTTCACCCTATCCTTAATTTTACTCTAGCTTCCATAAAGGAGAGAAAACAGTTGACCTTTGAGTCTTGAGTTTGGCTTATTTCACTCAGCATAATTTTTTTTTGCATTTCCTTCCATTTACCCACAAAAGCCATGATTTCATTCTTTTTTAATAACTGAGTAGAACTCCGTGTGTGTGTGTGTGTGTGTGTGTGTGTCACAGTTTTTGGATCCATTCATCCACAGAAGGGCATCTGGGATGATTCCATAATTTACCTATTGTGAATTGTGTTGCTATAAGCATTGATGTAGCTGTGTCACTATAATATGCTGATTTTATTTCTTCTGTGAAAATATCCAGAAGTAGAATAGCTGGGTCATATGGTGGTTTCCATTCCTGGTTTTTTGAAGAGTCTCCATACTGCTTTCCAGAGTGGCTGTGCTAGTCTGCTGTCCCAACAACAGTGTACAAGTGTTCCTTTCTTCCCATGACCTCTCCAGCATCTGTTGTTCATATGCTTCATCTTTGCAATTCTTAGTGGAGTAAGGTAAGATATTAGTGTAGTTTTCATTTGCATTTCTGATTACTAGAGATGTTGAACATTTTTTCATATATTTATTGGTGTATGTATTTCTTCTTTTGAGAAGTTTTTATTTAGTTCTTTATCCCATTTGTTGATTGGATTGAATGTGTTTTTGGTATTAAGTTTTTTGAGTTGTTTGTATATTCTGCATATTAACCTCCTGTCAGTCGTGTAGCTGGTCATGATTTTCTCCCATTCTATAGGTTCTCTCTTCATGTTCTTGATTGATTCTTTAGTTTTGCAGAAGCTTTTTAGTGTAATGGCATCCCACTCATAGATTCTTCGTTTTAATTCATGGCTATGGGAGTCTTGTTAAGGAAGTTGGTGCCTACACCTATATGGTGGAGTATTGATCCTATTTTTTCTTCTAACAGTTGTATGGTAGCTGGTTTAATTTCTAGGTCCGTGATCCATTTTGATTTAATTTTGTGCAGGGTGAGAGATACGGATCTAATTTCCTTCTTCGGCATATGGCTATTGAGTTTATCTAGCACCATTTGTTGAACAGGCTGTCTTTCTTACTGTGTGTGTGTGTGTGTGTGTGTGTGTGTGTGTGTGTTTAAGAGAGAGGTGGAGAGAGTGAGAAAGAGAGAATCAATTTTATTTATTTTTTCATCTGGTCTTTTTATGCTGTACACTCAGATGTGTATGAGGTGCTGGGGTTTAAACCCAGTACTTGTGCATGCAGGCAAGGACTCCAACCACTGAGCCACCACTGCAGCCCCTCCACAGTATATTTCTGCTTCCTACCTGTTTTGATACCAATACCATGCTAATTTTTTTTTACTACAGCTCTATAGTAAATTTCAGGTTAGATATTGTGATATCTCCTGCTTCATTTGTTTGCTTTTTGTGTGTGTTTTTTTTTATTTAGTATTACTTTGGCTATTCTGGGTTTCTTATTCTTCCAAATAAATTTAAGAATTGAATTTTCTATATCCATTAAAACTATTACTGGTATCTTGATGGGGATTGCATTGAATCTGTACAGCACGTTTGGCATAATGGACATTTTAATTATATTGATTCTGCCTATCCAAGAACATGGGGCATCTTTTTATCTTCTCATGTCTTCTTTAATTTCTTTCTTCAGTGTAAGAAAGATCTCTAATTTTCATTGTAGAGATTTTCTACTTCAAAAGGAATATTTAAAGGATATGTGAGACATAGATATTACAACTTGGTCAAGTCATTTCTAACATGTAGATGATCTCAATCACAAAGATATTTTTTTTATTCTTGAAAATGTCTGAATCTCTATAATTTCAAAGGATAGAAAAACTTATTTAAACAAACACTTTCTATTAATATATTCATGATAAAAAGTCATAATGGATTACTAATGATTCATATCAAGTAACATACAAGAATCATATTATTTTACTCATGTGCCACAACCATCACACACACACATGTGTGCACACACACAAGCACACAGCAAAGTAAAACTGTTGAAAAGAATGTGGAATACCCTTGAAACTAAAGTTCTAGAAATAATGCCCACCTCATTGCCGAACTGTTGCAATGAGATGATTACAGCTGCTACCACCAGTTACCAGGTGTTTCAGTTTTTCCTAATTTTTTTACCACTTGTGAATCATTTTTGAGTATGCAGCTCAGATTTACACCAATCTGTTTCTGCCAGTTGCATTGAGAGTTCCAGAGCTATGTGACCTCCCACTGGTGTTGTGGGCATGGTACCTTTCTGCTTTAGTTTGGAAGTGGTTTGTCCCCCAAGGGTCCATGTTTTGAGAGCTTGGCCCCCAATTTACAGTATTGGGAGGGGCCATGGAACAATTAAGAAGTGGGGCCCAGTGGAAGGTCTTAGGCAATGACATGCTCTTGGAAGGGATCAGAGTAGTTCTCCTGCCAACCTTTGGTAGTTCTTGAAAGAGTGTGGTTTCAAAAGCCCAATCCTGGCTCACCCAACTCTCTAACTTCCTGTTTGTTGTTGTGCTCCCACATGGTCTCCCTTCAGTGCCATCCACCATGTGAAATGGTCAAGAACCCTCACCAGAACTGAGTCAATGCCAATGCCACACCTTTGAACCTCCCAAACTGTGAGGTAAATAAACCTTTTTTCTTATAAAGTTAGCCTTTTTCTGGTATTTCATTATAGCCACAAAAACTGACTGATGCACCTTCTCTAACTACTTCCTGAGTAAAATACTTGCCCTAGAGTGGACGATAAATGAATTATTTTATACTGACTTGTATCTTTTCCAAAATTCATATTTGGACGCCCTAATCACCAATGTGTATTTGGAGACAGGGTCTTTAAAGAGATAATTAAGGTCATAAATGTGGAGCCCTAATCCAATATAACTGGTGTCATTATAAGAAAAGAGACACCCCAATTGCATGTGTGCAAAGAAAAGGTCACATTAATACACAGCAGGAAGATGGCCATCTTCAAGCCAAGCAGAGACTTCTGAAGAAATTAAATCTGTTGATGCCTTGATCTTGGTCTTTCAGCCTCAAGATCTATGAGAAGATTAATTTATGTTGTTCAAGTTATCCATTCAGTGGTGTTTTGTTAGGACAGTCTTAGTCAACACATACAGTGGATTGCCTCATGGCTTTTCCCCAGCAATCAGGGTGCCTGGGAAGCGGTAGGTGGTAGCACTGAGGTTGAACTCAAGAGATCTCATAAATGAAAAATAAAAGGATCTGGTGAATAATTAGTGGGGGTTGTTTTAGTTAGCTTTTTGTTGATGTGACCAAGACACCTAACAAGAATAATGTAGAGGATGAAAAGTTTATTTGGGTTCACAGTTTCAGAGGTTCAGTCCACTGTTGACTGACTCACAGTTCTGGGTCCCAGGTGAGGCAGAACATCATGATGGAAGGGTATGGCAGAGAAAAGCAGCACAGGACACAAAAGCCAAAAAGCAGAGAAAGACCTCTGCTTACCAGATACAAACATATAGCCCAAAGGCTCACCCCCAGCCACCTCCTCCAGCAACACCCACCTGCCTACAGCTACCACCCACTTAATCCATATCAGTGGGTTAATCCATGGATTAGGTCACAACCCTCATAATCTAAACATTTCACCTCTGAATGGTCTTGCATTGTTTTACACATGCACTTTTGAAGGATAATTCATACCTAAACCAGAACAGGATGAGTCAAACAGGTCTCTCAGACTGAATATTTAGTGGCTAGAATATTGATAATGACATGATAGGACCGAGAAGCTGCACAAGAAATGAACTCTGGAGGAATTCAGTTTTGTGCATTTTGACAACCTAGAAATATCCAAGTGGAAATTGGAAGTGGCTTCTGAGACAGAGTGTACATCTATTGTTTGGAGTAAAAGGTGATGTTGGAAGAAAAACACACGGTTCAAAGGAAAGGATGAAGGAGAAGATTTGGGGGGGCTGGAGCATGGCTCTTACAGCACTTGCCCAGCATGCACAAGTACACGGGTTCAAACCCCAGCACCCACATACACAACTAAGTTTCAGAGCAACGACAGCCAGGTGAAAAAATAAAAAAAAAAATGGATTCTCTCTTTCTCGGTCTCTCTCATTGTCCTTCTCCCTCTTTAAAAAAAGAAGTGGATTTGGAGCCTTGGGTCAAGTCTGAATGGAGGTGGTAGGAAGGGATATACAAACTGATCAATTAGAATGGTCTAATTTGGGGATGGGGATATAATTCAGCATTAGAGCACATGCCCAGCAGGTATAAAGCCCCTGGGTTGGATCCTCCTCACTGGGGTGGGGGAGCTAAAATCTTAACAGCAATAAGCACACATTTCTTGCTCTGATTCATGTTCATGAAAGTTGGCTGATGATTTCACTCACCCAAAAGTTGGAAACTCAACACAAATCGATGATGCAATCTTGAGACACAATTTCTTCCTCTAGGAAAACTCAGTTTCTTCAAATGACTAGGTGAGGCCCACCAACATTACCAAGTATAATTTCCTTTATTTAAAGTAAACTGATTGCAAACATTAATCACATCTAGAAAATGCCTACATGTCAACATATGGAGTGCTGTTTCATCAAATAGTGGCATTACAGCTAGAGTGACACATAAAATTAGCCATCCCAGGTAACGGCATCTTAGCTCCCCCTTTCTGGCCCACTGCTCTAATACTCTTGAGCCCACCATCCAGTGTCTGCAATTACACTAATGTGGCAGCTGCCACTGTAATCCACAGAGGTGTGGCTTCTGTGAGAACCCTCTGGTCATCTCCCTGGTGTGTTCTGTGGTGAAGGACAGCTCTGGCCTCCTTTGAGGGTGATTCTCATTTCATCTTTTGTCCTACTTTGATATCTGGGTCAATGCCATTATCCAGAATGCACATCTGTACCCAGTCACCCCCCGCTGGAAACCATGAGCATACTCTGCTTCCTCCTTCAAAGAAAGAGTGCCCACTACAGGTGAGGTGTGTGTTGTGGTCTTTGTCATCCTTGCTCTGGAACCCAGATAGGTCTGCCACCCCCAGGAGCCTCCCAGCCTGTCACTATGGCAGCAGGAATGTGGAAGTCATGCACTGGCTCTTACAGCTTCCACAGGAGAGCAACATAGGGCCACTGATATTTTGCATATATTAGTCAAAACACATTGTGTGACCGTATGAACCCCAGGGGGTTCCAGGGAGCAGGTAACCACCACTTCAGCATGCACCGGGAAGGAGATCAGGGAAGATTTGGTTATCAGCACTGACTACTATCACACGTTCTCTCCTCTGACCCTCAGCGTTAGGATGCTCCTCAAGCCCAGGGAGTTGCCAAACCTGATGTGCAAGTGACCAGCTCGTCTTCTCCCCCCTTCCCAGGCCCTGCAGATGCCCCACCTTGTGCTCTCCCAGCCTTCCTTATCCATTCATTCCTCCCTGTCTTTGCCTTTCCTATCCTGCCCCACACTGAGAAATCATCTTCCAAAATTGATACTAGAAATTTATAATGGAAAAATCCTTTATGCAAAGAGTATTAATATTTTTCTGGTGTCAGTTTGCTTCTGATAAACCATGTGAATTAAAACAGTGTCCTTTAATACAGAATAATCCCAATTTGGTGAAACAAAATATTTATAAATTCAACTTTTAATGAGTAAAAATATTTCAGAATAATAGTGGATTGTTTCTGTAACATGAAAGGACAATTGATTGATAATTTCTAATGGTCTCAGAAATGTTTGCATGTTCTTTCAGTTAGAAAAACTATTTTTTAAAGATTTTAATGCCCTTCTAGATGGAGATTTTTTTTTCATTCTTTCATGACCTTTTTAATCATTTTTATATACAAGAATCTTCCTTTACAAGTTATTAAACTCCTTTTTCAGTGACATAAATCTGTTATATCCTGCTTTGATAGCTGAGAGGAGAAAAATGGTGGGGACAGGAAAGGAGTAAGATAGATTCCTAGAATAATCCTGGAAAATTAGCCAGAATGATTATGTCAATTCTTGACTCCTCCTCTGGTTGCAAATACTAGCATCAAGAAGATGCCTTCTGGCCTTCTTCTCCCTGGGAGATTAATTTCACACCTCTCTGAGCTTAGAGGGCAGGATGTGGAAGACAGAATTCAGGCAGCAATGGAAATTCAAAGTCTGAGCACTATTACAGGTCCAATCAACCAAGGTCAAGCCAGGGCTATTGATTACCCTGCCAGCTCCAAGACCTAAGGCTGGGTGGGGAGCAGAGCCAGGGCAGCTGTACAGGGGTGGACTTGTTTTGGTTTTAAAATAAGGATGGCTTGCACATGGCTAAACAGTGATGTGTGACCCTGACAGAGTTTTGCTGGGATCCAGAGGCACAAGAGACAGCAGCACATTAATGCAATTGCTACATGCTCTGGGAACTTTTTCTTCTCTAAATGTAGCTAGGAATAAAAGCCCTGTAATCCCACCCACTTCATATGGCCCTAAGAGGGAATCCAAGGGAAAACATATGGTAAAAAGAAGGGGATCATAAGATCTGATGCTTATTGAGCACCTAACATGTGCCAGTAATTGGGGAAAATGTTATACTTTCCTCACCAAGGAAAGCATTTAACACAAGAAGTAGTGGAAGAACATGAGCAAGTCTAGCTATTGACAGGAGGTGGCAGATCCAAGGTCCCAAAGCCAGTAGGCTTGGTCTCTGGCATACCTGCATACTTGAAATGTACTTTAAAGTGGATGGCATGGTGACCTCACTCCCTAGCACCCTCCCTTAGCTGGCCCCTGTCCAGTGACTCAAGAGTATCCTACTGGACATTTAAACAGGTCCTCAGGGCAGTCATTAGCAAATATTAAACATTAAAATTTTAACAATCCTACCTCCACGCCCATTGTGAAAGTGATAGATGCAAAGCTTTAAGTCTCTGCTATACCACTAAAACACAAGAGCAGCTAGGGAATGTCATGGGAAGAAGGAAAGAAGCAGAATGAGTCTATGCCTACTCTCCCTCAAGTCACCCTCACACTGCTGTGGCCACTCTACACTGGGTTTATCGAGCTGTAAGCATGCTTAAGTAAACACTACCTGGCCACCCTCTAATCCTGCCTGCTACCATTCAGGTAGCCTCAAGCAGCTACCTTCCAGGCTCTGGCTGCAGCTGGGCTCTCTTGCTGGGTAGGGGTCCTATGTCCTGTGTGTGTTCCCTCCTCTCACACCCTCCTTGGCCTCCCTCCTAACGCCCTCCCTGCCTCCATTTCTTCCCAACCTGCCCACCCCCAAACTGCTTCTGCTTATGTAGCAGGCAGGCGGCCCTGGGTCCAATCCCTGGCACAGAAACATTTAAAATTGTAAACCATGCAATATGAATATTACTAGCATGGCCTTCAGCATGAAACTTGACAAATTTGGTGAAAGGGAATTGAAAATGTGGGACTTATCAACATTATTTTCTATAGTTTGCTAAATCAAGGTTTCATTTTCGTCAGAATTTGTAAAAACTAATAGTGAGATTTTTAGTTTTCATTTGACTTGGGTTTTTATTTTCATAGGATTTGGATGAAGTTAAATTTTTGTATTCTTTGTTCAAATTAATGCTTTTGGAAGGCAAATCATAAAATGTTTTGGAAGGCAAATCATAAAAACCATAGTACACTCTGATAACAGTTTTAAGTATATTAAATTTCTTAAGCATGTAAACCGGTGATAAACCATAATTATGTCAATATTAATAAGCCTTTATTTTCAACCTCACATTCACTGTTCAAAGGAAGAAGGGTGAGATATGGTAAACAAGTTTAAAAAGCAAGATTCATAATCTGGGAGCATCACAGTAGGGGCGCCAGACCAGAAAGCACTCAGGACAGGAAAAAAAACAGCTCATTTGGTTACAAAGTTGCAATCTGTGTTTGTCTCATTTGGTCTGTTCAGAACTCAGGGCAGTGTTTGGCTGGATTTCAAAGAAAGTCCGTGAAGGGAGCAGACTTTGAACCCTCCCCGAGTGCCTGGGAGACCCAGGCACAGGAAGGGGATTTTAAAACTGATTGGAGTGGGTTCCTCACCCCCTAGAACTCAACCTTGTGGGAATGAACCCTCCCTGAAAATCACCTGCCTTGGGGGCATGGCCCCTCCCCTTCCCTCCTCCCTGCTAGGCAGGGCCTGGGGGCCTTCATTCCTCCCAACTCCAGCTGGGGGTAGTCGCTATGCGCTGGCGAGTGCAGGCGGGGAGGGGTTAGTCCTGGGGGCCACTTCTAGGGCAGCAGGGCGCATGCGCTTGCAGGGCTACATGCCCCCGCCTCGCCCCAGCACTGGATCCGGACCCACACCCAGCTTGCTGGCACCATGAGTGGGGGCAGGGTGGTGCACTCTGGCTGGCTGAAGAAATCGCCCCCAGAGAAAAAGTTGCGACTTTGTGTGAGTAATGTCCAGTGCGGCCACTGCACCCAGGGAGCGGGGCACATGTGGGACCTGGGAGGCCTTCTGGGTGGACCCTCCGCAGTCAGTCTCCCTGCAAGCTTCATGGGTTTCAGGAATTTGTATTGGGCATTCTGGAGACCCAGTGGGTGGCCTTCCAGGGCAGGGGACCCATAGTCACCACCAAAGTGCAGGCTGCTGGGTGCTCAGGGAGTGTGTACCATGGGCACTGGACTAGAAGCCTCGCTTTAGGCCGCTGGGGTCGCCTGCTTCCTGTGTCTGCAGATGTCCGCCTGCAGATCACAGGGTCTGCTGATCTAAAGATTCAGGGAAAGGAAGATGGGCAGTACCATCCCCAGTAGGTAGCCGAAGAAAGAGGGATTACATTTATTAATTGTATCCCAGGCACGGGGTTAGGTTCTGGGCATGAGATAAATCAGTCCAAGTGGATCCAGCCCTTCCTCTCTAGCGGATCTTGCAGTCTCAACAAAGACCACAGTGAGCACCACGTGTCCAAACCCTTGGACACCAGTGCGGTTCTTCCCGTCTTCCTCTGGAGCTGCTCTTGTGCATGGGTCCCAGGACGTGGACCTCTCCATCCTCCTGTAGCCAGCTGACATTCCAGGAAGGAAGCCTCTGCCTCTGCTCACTGCTCCTTCCCTTTCTTCATCAGGGCCTCCTCCCCTCCTGTGTCCCTGCCCTCCTTTCTCCTCTCCCAGCTTTCAAAGCTGTTCGCAACAAGTCACCAGGGACACCCAGGACTCTAAATCCAGAGCACAGTTTTCCACTCATTGTAAGCAGGGCTTTTTGCAGTGAGATAACCAGTCACTGGCTCCTTCTTGAACTGCCTCCCTGTTGCCCTGAGAAAGGACTGATGCACTTTCTGCTGTTCTCCTCTCCTGAGCCTCCTGGGTGAGACTCATCCCTTTACCCTGAGCAGAAGGCTGAAGCTTGGTTAGACCTCTACACCAGGGAGGTGTTCTGAACCTTAGCCCTGCTGCATATCCAGCTATGCATGACACCTGTGAGTGCCTCCCTTGTGCACACTCACCACACCCAGAGCTAAGCTGGTGCTGGCCTCTGGCCTTCTCAGGACAGTGGTGCCAGCAGGGGAAAATGGGGGAAATCCTCTTTGAACCCTGTCACCTGCTACCTTATGCCTGACCAGTCCCCACACCCCCATTTCTGGTCTCTGCACTTTGTACCCACCACCTTGAGGCTGAGCACTGCCCACTGCTCACAGTCATCTGGTGAGCTCTCTGTGCCAGGCTCTGTACTTGCCTCCTTCACCTCTTACTAATTGGATCCATTCCACACTCTGAGCAGCGAAGTGAGTTGCACATAGCCAGCTTTTTCCTGGACCCTGAGCTCTTTAAAGAATTAAATATCTTATTGTTGAGGTAATCATAGATGCACACCAAGTCAGAAATGGTGGAGAAACCCATTAACCCTGTATGTGGCCTACTCTGATGGTCTTGTCATCAGGGGACCTCCATTCTTCATGGCCCTTCCTGAGTCCCTCTTATCCCCTGTGCATGCTCCAGCCCTGCCACATCCTGCACCATGGCAGCCAGAAAGCCGTTTTCCATGTCTATGACTTGGTCATTTCACTGGTGACATATGCAAGGACTTGGGTGCCACGTGACCTTTGGATTTTATCACTGTAAGTCTCCAGGATTCATACAAGTTGTCGTGAGTGTTGATAATTCACTTTCTCTTTGCTGAGTGGTTCTCTGGGCTGTGGGTACACCAGTCTCCTGTGACCCACTCATCTTACTGCAAGATTCTCTTATGGCTAAGGACATTGAACACCTTTCTTGTGATTACATCGCCTTTGGTAAAGCCTCAAGTCTTCTGCCCGCTTTTGTAAGGAGTGTTTATTTTGACAGTACCTTGCATGTTCCAGATACAGGGCCTTTGCTTAAAGTGTGATTTGCCTTTTTTCTTTATTTTTTTCTTTTTAGTGGGAGAGCTAATAGAGCTTAAATATTTTATCACTGATTTACATCCACAGGCCTTTCACTTTTGTTTTTGAGCCAGTTTTTCTAAGTTATTGAGGGTCTCACTGAGTTGCTGATGCAGACTTTGAACTTGAGATCCTCCTGCTCAGCCTACTAAGCTGCTGGGATTTCAGGAACGCCCCCGTCCTGTGCCCAGGTTGCATTTTCTCAGTCTGTAACTTATTTTGGTATCACTGGACCAGGGATTTCACTGAGCAGAATTTTATCAGTTTCTCAGTCTTTCCTTTTCTAGATTGTGTGTTTTCATCAAATCTGTGAATGCTGTCCTGTACTCCACATCCAAAAGATTTCCCTATTTGATTTAATGTTGTTTTCCTAAATATCATGTCCCCAAAGCTCACATGTCATGAAGGGCAGCATGTTCAGGGGAGAAGGGTCTGGCTCTTTGATAGTAACTTGGATGGATGTACTGGGAGGTGGTGGAAATGACAGGCAGGTCTGTCAGGGCTGGAGAAAGTGGGGTTGCTGTCTGTCTCACTCACTCCCTTGTGGTTACTATGAACTGAGCAGCTTCCCTCCACCATGAAGTGTCTGACCTCTGACACCACGAGCCCAATCTGACCTTTCCTCCTGAGCTGTTTGGTCAGGCGTTTGGGCCACCATGACGAGGAACCGACCAGTGCTCCATGCATCTTGCATCTTCCCTTCAGCTGCACTTGGAGCTGAGTTTCACTTAAGGTTGAGACATAGTTCAGTGACAAAGCCTGCTGTGCAGCACCATCCGCTAACAAGGCCACCCATGCATAGATTACTCTCCCAGCTGTGTGGACAGTTGCCTGGCCCATTTCTGTGGGTCCATTATTCTCAGGTTTCCCTCTGCATCTTAGCACATGGTTCTCATGACCAGGGCCAGTGATGAGTCTGGACGTCTGGTGCATTGGTGCCTCCAGTTTTTCCTTCCTCCAACCGTGTTAGATGCTGCTTTTGCTGTTCAATACAAAGTTGACCTGATCTTGATTGTGATTTGGATGGGAATTTCCATAGACCTCTGCACGGGTTTGTAGAGGTGATGTCTGCTCTTCTGGGTGTCCTAGCCCATGCATTTGTTCTACATTGATTTGCAGCCCTTGATTTCTTTCTTTAGTTTTGGGCAGCTTTCAGCATACAAATCCTGTATTACATGTTTTCACAGATTCCAGGGCTGCTTAAACTCTGAGCCCACCCTTACTTTGGAGAGTTGATTTTTATTTTTTTCATGTGGATTTTGTCTTTCCTCCACTTAGTTGTGTATATGGTGATTGGGATCACACCTGGGTCCTTGTATGCCAGGCAAGCACTATATGCTGAGCCATGTCTCCAGCCCTCCCCCTTTTAGTTTTTTGGGACAATGTGGCTCTTAAGTTGCTTATGGCCTTGCTAAGATGCTGAGGCTGTTCTTGAACTTGAAATCCTCCTGCCCCAGTTTCCCAACTCACCAGGATTATAGGTATGTGCCACCATACCTGGCTCACAGTTCGTTTTACTTCCATCTGAAGATTCATTTATTCCTTTAAATATAGGAGGAGAGTGTTAATTTTATGTTTCCATGTTTGTGTGTGTGTGTGTGTTGATTTCTTTCCCTCCACTTAGTTGTGTATGTGGTACTGGGGATCAAACCTGGGTCCTCATGCTTGCCAGGCAAATGGTCTACCGCTGAGCCATCTCTCCAGATCCTTCCCTTTTTAGAAAAAGAAATAGTGACTCACCATTGCCCCAGGTGGCATCAAACTTCTGATGCCCTTGCCTTAGCTCTTGAGTTGCTGAGAATACAGGTCTTTCTGTGACAATTGTGAAGGCATTGTATTTATAATCTAGGTTTCCACAACCTAAGATATGGAACATAAGTGATTTCTGTATGCTTGTATTACAGAAGTTTAATTTTAGCTGCAGGATTTTGTGTGTCCTATTTCTTGTGATTTTGCTGTACTTACATATTCTGAGATTTTTGTGGGGAGAACTCTGGAATTTTCCATGTAGACAATCTGCCATTTGCAATCTGCAGGTCTTCTAATTATTTTCTTGCCTTATTCATTGGCTAGATCTTTCTGTTAAATGTTGAAGATAATTTGTGTGTATGGTAGGAGGAAAACTGGAGATTGAACTCAGTGGTGCTGTACCAGTGAATTACGCAGTCAGCCCTTTGTATTTATTTATTTTATTTTGAGTCAGGGTCTTGTTTTGTTCCTGGACTTGAAATTACCATTCTCATGCCTCAGCCTACCAGGTAACTGGGATGACAGGCATGTGCCCAGCTTAAGTAAGATTCCTAAGAGTTGATATCCTTGCCTTGGTCCCAGTATTAGGGGAAACCATTCTATCTTTTCTGTGAAGTAAAGGGTTAGCTGTGAGGTTCTAGAGGCATTCTTTATCAAGTGAGAAAGACCCCTTCCGCTTTTCTGGGAGATTTTAGTATAACTAGATGTTGAATTCTGTTTAGTGCTTGTTTGCCTCAGTGCATGTGATTGCATCATATTTCATCTTAAGCCTCTATTTTGTTAGTACAAGGATTGAACCCAGGGCGTTTTACCCCTAAGCCATATCCCCAGCCCTTTTTATGTTTTAGTTGAGGCAGATTCTCATTATATTGCTCAGGGGCTAAGTTGCAGAGGCTGGTCTCCAACAAGCCATCTTCCTGCCTCAGACTCCCAAGGCACTGTGTTTACAGGTATGCACCACTGGGTAGGCTTCTTAAACCTCTGATTATGGTTATTTGCATTGATTGATTTTCAAATGTTGGAATAAGCTTGAATCTCAGGAATGAACCCTATTTGGTCATATTGTATTGCTGAATTCTGTTTGCTAATATCATGCTAAAAATTTTTGTGCCTTTTTCATGAGGGACATTGGCCTGTAGATTTTTTGTTTGTTTTGTCCTTGTCTGGATATGGATATGTGATCTCTCCTCTTGTATTTTCTGGGAAAGATTGTGTAAGAATTGTAAGTCCCTTTTTGTTATTTTTCTGTTGTTGGAGATTGAACCCATGTACTCTACCACTGAGCCACACCTTTAGCTCTTTCTTTTAAAATTTCAAGATAATTGCTGAGTCTGGCTTTGAATTTGTGAATCTCTTGCCTAAGCCTCCCAAGCTGCTGGGATTAAAGGTGTGCACTACCACACCAGGCCTAATGTAAGTTTTGAAACACCTGGTGGAATTCTCCAAAGAACTCTGGATCTGAAAAGATTTTGTTAGGAATTTTTTAAATTGTGAAATCAATTTAAGTGACCATTACTGGGTTATTAAAAAGATCTGTTTCACATTTGGTGAACTGTGATGGCTTATGTTTTTCCAAGAATCAGGCCGTTTTATCTGAGCAGTCAAATCTGTGTGTGCAGAGTTCCCATGATGCCCCTCGATATCTTTCTACTTCTGCAGGGTCTTTCCCAACGTCCCTTCTGCCTCCTGGATATCGCTGATCTTTGCCTTTACTTTTTGGTGCCACGACTTGTTCATATTTGCTGGGTTTATGCTACTTTTCTATTTTTGTCTCCTGTGGGAGACAAAATGTTTCAGAATTCAGTTTTGAGTGGTGTTCATGTCTAGAGCTCTGCATGGCTCACAGGTGTCACCTTCCATGCACCTTCTATGGCACCCATCCCTTCCCATATCTGTCCTTGTACTGCGTGGTGACCCTGTTTCCCCACACCAGACAGTGCTGTGGTTTTCTCCCATCAGACATTTTTAGGAGACTGAAGTAGCAGGAGAGGCTGTCCTGTTGACCTATGCTTTGGATTGCTGGGCAGTTTCTTCCTGCTGATGTCCCTCAGTCCTGCCTCCCATCATTTCTTTTGGACAGAGACTTCCCCTTCCCAGTCCACAGGGCAGGTCTGCTGGAGGCAAGTCCTCTGTTTGCCTTCACCAGAGTGTCTCCGTTCCTTCTTTGTTCTGAAGGCCATGGCCACTGGCTGGAGAATTTCCATAGCTCTTTCCTTCTAGCACTTGCAGAAAATGTACCACTATTTGTGTGTGGTGGCTACTTTGTTGTCATTCAAAGGACCAGCAGTGTA